>JACCGJ010024640.1:0-36040 GCA_013407085.1 Atriophallophorus winterbourni
GGAATAGAAATGATACACTCTTTTCAGTGATGTCGGTTCGTTACCATAGTTGCCAATGTGTCGAACCATATACACTCTCTTTCTCTTGAACCCAATCGAGGCAAGCGCGCCCATACAACTTTGGTTAGACCAGAAGTAAGTATTTTCAAAGTTAGTGGTTGACCGCTAGCCTTTTTTCCGTCTGTATAATCTTATGCATAGAGCACTTGGTGCGGTAAACGTTAAGTTCAATGCACAGGACGTGTCACAGCCCGCTGAGAGGACGTCGATAAATGACTGTCTGAAGGTTAGTGCCGTTGGTTCCTAAGACGCGGCACCTGACCTCAAATTGCAAACGTGGTGTTGCCACCAAATATGAGCAATCATACAAACACAACGTTAGTCGAAGAATTACACCCTCCTAACACCACGAATTCCAACACCAAACTTCCTAGAAAGTTGAACTGCTTAACGTGATCGAGATCAAGGACATTTTAGCTCCTGACCGGTTCAGAAAATACGTCATACTTACTCTATAATAAATTTAGACCATACTTTTATGCCTCCATTGTCACCATATCCAAGGCCTGTTTGATAAATGTTGGGTCTTCACTCTGTAAGTCAGATTATCAGCATGATCCAGGTACATTAGACATCCACCTGGAAGGAGCTCAACTCTGTACGTATGCATGAGAACACAAGCCTGATCCAAACAAAGTGTCGAAGTCATAGAGTGCACGTGGGCTAAGATGTTATCAGTTTGCCCAGGCCTTAGCAGCTATAGAAAATGAAAACAGAAATGGCAGTAAAACTTCAGCGTGTATCAGCATGCAGCTTAAATGCCGGTGTAGCTCAAACACCCTTGAAGAAACTAGTAAGAGCACTCCAGAGGACGTCCTCAATAAGAAATTTGAACAGGAAGGAGAGAAAAAACAGTAATAGCTAAGATACTGGTTGCCATCCTTCTTCGCAGAGTTAGCTATTACTGGGATAAGTGTTAGTCCGAGGTAGCTGCTACATTCGTTCCGTGTTCCTTTTTACGGACTAGTATTATTATGGATTTACCACAGGTGACAGGTACCACCGCGTCCAGCCAAACCTTTTAGAACACTTCGAGAAATTCTGTTATGACTGTTTCGCTCTCCTAATGCAAACTTAACGAGTTGAACTAGTTTGGGCCAGCGCCTTGGGTCGTTTTAGATATGGGAGTTTCTTGCGTATTTCCCTGACACTAGGCAGGGAGTAACGACACTGATCATTGTAAAGAAGCGTAGAGAATGCCGGTGGTGGCTGCAGGAGTGCGCTGCTTGAACTGCTGCCTGAAATATTCTCTCCACCTTTTTAAAAGTTCACGAAGGTTAGTTATGCGCGCACCGTTAAGCTCGAAAATGGCTTCACTCAGACCTCGTGGTTTAGGGCCACAAACACCTCATTTGGTAGTCTTCTCATGTTATCCTAGCCGATGCTCTTTCCATCTACGAAGCGCGTTCTTTCTACTGAGAATACCGGTCGCACAGAAGGCTCTCAGGAGTTTAAGACGATTCAGAGCATCTTCACACTCGGTAAGGTGTGGTGCTGGTCAATTAGAATGAAACAGAAATCCAACGGTGTGATGGTTAACGAGACTTTGCAGCATTCAGAAGCCGAGTAGTAAAGTGCTTGCTTAAACTAGAGTCAATGAAGATCTGGTTCAACTGGTAGAATTCTGGAAAGGGCAAGTTATAAATCTCGAGAAGCGATAATGCGATTGTATACGGTATGAGAAGCTTTAGTTTGAGTTTGCTTCCTAATTGAAGGTTGATTGTTGCGCACACTAAAGCGTGATTAGAATCTAAATTAGAACTCCAGTAAGACCGCAGATTTTGACATTACCCCGCTACCTGTAGTTCATCCCAATATGGTCAAGCTGGGTCCAATGGTATGAAAGCACAAGCCTGATCCATGCAAAGTAGCGCACAGTCAGAGACTGCACATGGGCTAAGATACTGTGAGGTTGCACAGGCCTAGACAGATATGAAGGGGGAAATAGAAATAGTAGTCAGACTACAGCGTGTTTCAGCATGCAGCTCACTACCGTTGGCCAATCAAATTAGCACGATGTTAGCCGCACAGCACAGAAATGCTGCACGATTGCACATGCGATTGCCCAGTGACGTTGAGATGGGAAACGCCAAGTAGCCAGATGGTGCTTGGGATGTCGAAAATTCATGAGGGAGTGGAATAGGTGGTGATCATCACACAGGGACAACAATCTATCTTTATTGTCTGTTTAGAGCTTAGTCTGCGCAATAGATCCCACACAGGCATCAAAACAGCAGGCAAACTACTGTTTCACCTCTGCTATTTACTTTTCTTTTGTGCGGCTGCCTTCACGGGTGGATTAGCCGGTTTCACTCGTGTCTCGAATCACGCCAACTCATGCACGTCGATCGGAGGCAAGATCGTTAAAGATCGTTATTCAGTCTCGTTCCCACATTCGAACGCCATAGACGGCTAGCAGCTAAATCCGAATCCATAGTTGACAGCCAAGTCATCACTTGACCGCTTGTCGCCGAGGCCAAGTATGAGCGGGTAAGGGCGAGGGGCCAGTTTAGTGAAGGATAATCTGTCTTTCGGACGACGTGGCCCAACCAGCGCAGTCTTTACCGTTGGCGGAATGCGTGGATATTTCATTACATCGAGCCCCAACGGAAGCGCTAGATACCCAGTCAGTAAATCGGACACCCTAGATTATTCTGAGGCACCAATGGTCGACCACTTCTGAAGATCATACATCCTGTGACTTCAGCAGGCACTTATTTTAATCTTGATGCTGATCCCGGACCTACACCAAAGGGTGCCTTTCAGTTGCAGAAACGTATTACACGGACGATCAACCCTTAATTTTAATTCATTTTCGCCTGATCATTGGGCGACATATTGGAACTGAGGTTTTTGAAGACTGGAAAATACTCGATAGCACCGTGTATTCGAGCATCTCAGGTTTGGGCATAGAGCTTAATGGTTTTTGAAAGATCCAGTCTCGCCGGTGGCGAGAAACGAATGTAATCGATTTGATTCGCTGTAATGTCATCATTCAGGTACCACGTTAGCAAGTTTTTCCTAGAGTGCAAGAATTTAATGTTACAAACACGTAAGTGATTTTAGGCCGCAAGCTCAATTAATTATTCACTGTTCTCGCTGCTGTTCTACTAATAAAATTCATCTTGCTGTTGCATCTGTTGATTCAGTGTATGCATTCCAATCGCCAGCCACAATACATGTCTGTTTAAGTTACTCTGTCAACGACGGATTGAAACCGATTATAAAAATCGTCTTAATATTTTGATAAGCAGAAAACGTTATGGCATACGCCAAAACGATAGTAATATTGAAAGGTTGCCATTCAGATATAAAAATGCCATTCTCAGGGACACCGGCGTCAATTACATGAGTGCTTGATTTGTGTGATTACTGATAGCGATCGTCACTCCGTGCTAGCCACATACTGTCCTGTGCAAACTGAACCGAACTAACCAGATTTATTTTCATACACACACTAAAAGCGACAGTATATAGAATCGACTCCGAGGACCTTAATCAGTTTGTATCCGTGCCCAGGTAGGCGAATATCAGTGAGACAAGCAACGTCTACCCGGTAGTCTAGTAAAGAGCGCATTGTAATATCTTGACTACCCACATCCAGCAGTACACGTACATTCAAACAAACCACATAAAATTCCTTCTGTATGTATATGGCCAAGGCTTGCTGATATTTACCCCTTGCCGCAGGAAGAGCCAAGGGCGCGCTTCAATAGTTTCAATAGTTTATTGTGGTGTAAAAGCGTAGCTTAAAAATAACCACAGGTTGGTATGTACAGTGTGGTGGAAATAAAATAGTGAGTGTCATCTGTACGGGGACGGGGAGGCCTTATAGCGGGCCACACTCGCTTTGGAATTGCGCCTTCCTTATATTGCCTGGCGGTAGCAGGAGAATACGGAGGTATCGGGAATGGCGTTAGATCTGAAAAATGAAGCTAGTACGCGATGCGGTGTAGTGGATCAGTGCTTATCCGAGAACAACAGCAATCGGACAGACAAGGCCTCAAGGTATGTTGTTGTGGAGATCATTTAAATGAGCGTCCAGACTCCGTTTAAAAACCTCTACGGACGTTGCGGATACGACTTCCTGGGGTAGACTATTCCAGTGCGTACATATCCGGAGGGAAAAGAAATGCCTGCGACAGTTGAGGCGTGAGTGTTGATATGAAAGTTTGAGTGAATGACCACGAAGATGTGAAGTTTCACGAATGAGGACGAGAATGTGTTTACAAGGGTGATCAGTGGATGAGAGGATTTGGTAGGTGAGAATGAGGTCACCACGGAGCCTTCTGTATTTCACTGAAAAGAGATTGAGGGAGCGAAGACGTTCAGATAAGGATACGAGGCCAGACCTCTGACAAGTTTTGTGGCGCGTCGCTGAGGAGCCTCAAGAAGTCCTTGGTCCTTCAGTAACCACGGGCACCAAACTTGAACGGCGTATTCGAGATGTGGACGGATGAATGTTTTGAGCAAAAGCGACAAACATTGAGGTTCAAATCTGCGAAAAACACGTTTGAGAAGACCAAGCATGGAGTTTGCTTTATTGGCTGCTCTCAGGCACGTCGCCGAGACTGACATGTTGGAATGCACGATAATGCCTAAGTCCCTTTCTGAGGAAGTCGTCTCAATTGGGTGTAATCCCAGGTAATAGCTTGGGCTAGAGTTTGTACGCGTTGAAAGGACGCGGCATTTCTCTGTATTGAACGGTAAGCAATTTTCGAGTGACCACACATAAAGCGAATTGAGGTCGTCCTGTAGTTGATCGATGTCGTGTTGACATGTGATGAATCTCCAGAGTTTCATGTCGTCGGCATACATGAGCGTGTGGGAATCAATGGCTTGAACGACATCATCAATGAAGGATAGGAATAGGGTTGGCCCGAGTACAGAGCCTTGAGGGACACCGCTGGGAATGCTGAAATTTGAAGAGAGACATCCATCGACGCGGACGCATGCGCGGCGATCTGATAAATAACTCTCAAGCCACTGAAGCAACTGACCTGCAATCCCTAGAGAACATAATTTGCGGAGCAAGATTCGATGGTTGACTCTGTCGAAAGCTTTCGAGAAATCTAAGTATACTAGGTGAATCTCACGTCCTTTGTCGACTTCGGATGTCCAGTGGTCACGTGCAAGCATCAGGTTTGTCATACATGATCTACGGGGACGGGAACCGCGTTGCGAATCAGACAGAAGGTGTAGTCCTTCAATGAACTGGATCAGAGAGTCACTGATAATAGATTCCATAAGTTTCGATATAACAGAGAGTAATGTTATCGGTCGGTAATTAGACACAAGAGATCGAGAGCCGCTTTTATAGATGGGAGAGATAGATCCACACTTCCAGTCAAGTGGGACACAGCCGTTAGCAAAAAGGTGCGTGAAAAGATTAGCCAGGGGATAACAGAGAGAGGAGGCACATTCGCGTAGGGTTCGGGGATGGAAACCGTCTGGTTCAGCGGAACTGGTGGGCCGTAAGTTTTTTAGTTTACGATATATAACTGTGGGTGTAAATTCGATGTCAGATAAAGTGGAATGGGATGGGGATGAATTTACAGGAATCGTAATGTTGCCCGAAGAAGATTGAAAAATTGAGGCAAAATGAGCTTTCAGAGCTTCGGCCGCAGCTGCAGCATCCTGGGTCAAGCCTTGTGGAGTCTCAAGGATCGTAACTTCAGGTTTAACATACCCCAAGCGGTTCACATAACTAAATAACCGTTTGGGACTGATGGCAAAAGAGCTTATTAATCTGTACTGGTAAGCGAGTTTGTCATCGCGAACTAGCGAAATGACTTTGTTACGAAGCTTCCGATAGCGCTCCCAGTTCGCAGGAGTTGGCATACTGAGATAGGTAGCCCATTCAATATTTCTTTCCCGCATCCATTTTCGAGTGCGACTACGAATTGGAGTAAAACCTCGACTTTTGATAGAAACTTCTTTGGTAACGGTGCATAAGCTTTGCAGATGCTGTAAGCGGGTCGAAAAATGAAGCCAGGCATCTTCCGCCGAAGTTGATGAGTTAATAATCCAATCTTGTTCATCAATGATAGTGTTGAGAGAGGCGTAGTTTGTCCGTTTACATGAATAAATAGAGCGTGCATTCACCTTATCAGCCCAGTAAACTAGGTCGAAGTGGAGGAAGACATGATCACTGCGCCCAAGTGGGGGTTCCCGTTTGATATATTCAATCATTAATTCGTCATTGGTCAAAATCAAGTCTAGCAGTGAGGGCGAATGCTGCGAGTGAAAACATGTTGGGAGCGTGGAGTGGTTGAAAAGTGGATGAGTGTGTATTAAGTTCAGTAGTTCATTAGATAGAGGGTCGCTAGGATATGGGTCACAGAATAGGCGTGGTAAGTTGAAGTCACCCATAATGAGGACATGTGTGTGGAAAACAGTTAATGCGTGGTTCAGATCTGTCAGCAATTGCATGTCGCGAGCCGCTGAGCTATTGGGTGGACGGTAGATGAGAACAATCAGTAACGTTGAATGAACGGATAGTCGCAGAACACAGGTAAGAGCGTCGGAAGATTGAAAACCATCTAATACTGAGCAGTGTAATGATGATCGGATGTAAAGAGCTACACCTCCTCCTGCTGTAGGCCGATCTGACCGGAGGACAGTCATGTTAGTCAGCTCAATCTCACTGTCGAGGTGGCAATCACTCAACCAAGTTTCTGTGACGGCAAGAATGTCATAGGGGCAAGCGGAAGTACGTAGTCTGAGTTCGTTAATTTTACTAAGAAGGCTTTGAGCATTAGTATAGCCACATACCAGGACTTCCGCAGAATAAGTGAAGGATGATTTACATCTGAGCCGGTCGGGACACGACCGGCTGGTTCAGGTTTTTTGATACGTCAGTAGATGCGGGTGGTAGATTTGTCACTTTAGGATTGACGAGTTAGTCACCCTCGGTGCCCGTGTTGGGCAATCTGGACACAACGGTCGGTATAGGATTACGGCGTGGATTGTCGGAATATAGTCGAACATTAGGTGGAGCATATCTACGAGTTGCACGCCAAGCACTTAACGCAGAATTTACCATATCGGGATGTAAAAAACAAACCTTCATTAAGCGGGGAGAATTACCAGAGTATGTACCTGAACGAGGAAGACGGTAAATAGCGGTTGTGGTTATATCAATACACTCTATGTGACTATGTAGGAAACGCCACTGATCGCAATCATGCTGTTTCTTATCAAGATCATTCGAACATTCGCTTTCTGGTACACCATGAATGATGATAGCTGATGGCTCTCGGCGCGTTGATTTAGAATCACGATTCTTTTGGCGCTCAGTCCATGGAACGTTCGGAAAGATCCGGATAATACTAGATTCACCGTGGAGTAAATCATCATCATCATCAAAGACAGCATTACACCGGTAGCACGTACCGAATGCTTAACTGCCATACAACCATGAAAAAGTAAAATCCTAAAAGATGTGGAAGGGTGGGACTTAAATTGCTACGGCTTCTAAGGAGAGTAAGCACAAACAAACTGGGAAGAGGTGCCTACACCTCGAATGGAACATGCATTCAAACAAGTTTCATGAACGAGTAGAGCAACATCAGCACGGCAGATTCCTTGCGGCTTTCACTGTCATGCATCATAACAAATAAATAGTAAATAGGCAGACAATAAAACGTCTTCAGCTTGTTTACTCGTTTGCAAGTCAATACGTAAGAGACGGGCTTTATCGGCATGGGGGGAAGATGGATGTCGGGTTAATCGTGTTATACCCGAGGGATCTATGGCTGGGATTTTCATTTTCGAACACAAGTCAATCCACTGTTGTAGATCATGTTCACGTTTACTTTTGAACTGTGTACATGTTGACTCAGGTACATTGGTACAAATGACGGAGAATGTGTTAGGACGCGCGTTTTTGACTTTTGGCGGAGAAGTGTTTGACTGCTTTTTTCTTTGAGGTAGTTGCAGTAACCGGGTCTTTCAGTGGAAGGTATGACGGAGGGGAGAGTGTGCACCCAGGGTTACATTCAACAACAGGAACTATAGGCTGATCTTGTTGCCGGCGCAGAGAGGCGAGTTCTGCAAGAATACGGCGGACATCAGATTCAACTTTAGAAATCCTATTATCGACTGCTTGACGGGGGGTTGCACTTTCGGGTCGAGCTGGTGTTGAGGACAACTGTGGAGTAACTTGTGAGGTACGCATAGGACATGTCAGCAGAGTAGATTCGCCATTATTCCGCAGAGATTCAAAATCAGGAAGGCATATCGGGCAAACGTATTTCAGAGAAGAAGATGCCTGTGACCGTATTACTGCAGTTTCTAAGTCCGTAAGACGAGGTTCACAAGATAGATGCGTTTTCGTGCAGCACAAAGAGCAAGTGATAGACTTCGTTCTAGGTCCGACACGAGAGCCACACACTGGGGAAGAACAGCTCGAAATTGCAGGCATTTGCGGTTCTAACTGGGAGTCAATTGAGTCGAAATAGAGTATAAAATCACACAGCACTAGAAATTGCAAAATTTTGAACACTGCGCCACTGATTGTTAATAGTGTGAGGAACGCCGTAGCTGAGAGTTATTTTGAGACATTTTTTATTTAATTTTTCATAATAGTATAAAATTGATTTTTCTGGCACTACTTGGCGTTTGTTCGTTCGTACGCAATTGTACATGTAAGAGCAGCCTACAAAGCAGCATAGGTGACATATAGAAAGATCTGTGCGCCAGTTTACGCCTAAGAGTATCACAAAGCAATTGTTGGTCAATGTAATTCGTGCCAAACTTTAACAGATGTATGCGTAAGAGCACCTTGCACATCCAGGATGGTTTCGTAGATAATAAAATGCTTGTAATATTGAATAATCGCAGGAGAAAGGTCACCGACCAATTTCTTAGGCTATCACATACGGCGAAATTACTGAAGAATGAAAGTTTTTACATGCACATAACGGATACACAAAACCTCTAATACTCAACAATTATATCATGTTATTATGGATTAACCGAAATTTGGGGATGACATTCATAAAACGCGCGCTTGGTTTCTATTTCAACTTTAGCACATTAACGATGAGCTCAGTACATTTCAGTTTAGTGGACACAATACTCCAAGTTGCACATATTATAATCCATCGTGAAGAATTTCTGTCAGTGGATTGCTTCTGAAGAACACAGATCACGACCAAAGTTATTCCTTGTCCTTCAATAGTTCAGTATAGTTCAGTTCACTTGGCACAGGACTGTAAATGACTGATAAGCCAATCGAGCGTCCAGAATTTCTGTTGGTGGAAAGCTCCAAAGGAGCGCCCACCACTGCTAAAGTTGGTTCATTCTTCTCTGGTATCCTCGTCGTATGCGATGATACGTCCTATCTATTCCAGGCCGTCCTTCGGTCCCAGTATTTGTAGCTGCGACTGAGAAAAACGCAAAGGGTTTCTCTTCACCAAGTCGGTGAGAGGTCAGCTATGGAAAATTGGTGCGTACACTTAGAACATGACATTCAAACGAGACATTATATAACATGATTTTCTTAAGTCATGGTAAAGACCATATAAATTTAAAATGAACAAAAAATTGGACAAATCTGTCGACAGACGACCTGTATATTTATGGAAAAAATCTGGAAAAAGCTCATGCTACGAGGCATCTAAACCTCGTTTAAACGCAACCACTGATGTGCAAGCGATTAGTTTCTCAGACAGCTTGTTTCAGAAGCTTACCACTCTATCACTGAAGAAGTGTTGCCTAAGCTTCAGACGGCTGTGGTTTTGCGCGAGCTTCAATATTTCCGCTAGTTAAATGGTTGATAGCTCGAAAGAATGGGATTTGACAACCCTCGTCGCCCAAGCCTTCCAGGATTTTGACAGTTTCTATTAGGTCATCCCGTAGACACCGACGCCGAAGGAAGAAGAGACCTAAATAAATTAGAAGTTCTTCGTAGGGTTTCCCAAACATACCTTCAACCATTTTGGTCGCCAGACGTTGGACTCTCTCTAGTAGTAATATGTCTTTTTTAAAGAAGGGGCTCCAGGCTTACACGCAGTATTCTAAATGCGGGTTGACAATCGCCGTATATAAGTGGATAAACACTTCCGTCGTTCTACATGTCAGAACGGATTTAAGTCTAAAGAGTTCAACTCTAGCTAGTTGTGCAGCTGAGGCACATTGCACAGCCAATTTGAAGTCCTTTGTTACGACTATACCCAAATCCTTAACCCACTGCATAGATTTAAAGTCGATCCTACCGTTATTCGCAGTTATTGTAATTTTGTCTACTTCTACAGACAACAGATGACATTTACTATAGTTCAGAGAAAGATCCCAATACAGCGACCATTTAATGTCCTTGAAGTATGCGACAGATATCATGAAAGAATGAATTTGTGTATACAGCCAGAACGTTCAAGTTCAAGTTGAACAGGGCTGAAGGTGAATAAATCCAAACTCGCGCCCAGATTTCCTTCGACGGTATGCGGTTGAGCACCCGGCACTTCGATATTGAGTATAAAGTTCGTACTTTTCACACGGTTTTGTTTCCGGATATGTGGAAAGTAAGGTAGGGGTGTTCTTTACCAGAATGGTGAGAGGTCATCTATTTAAGAAACAATGCAATAATATGCGTGAACAATGTATGATGTATGAAATTACTAGCCTAGTAAAGACAAAGTTCAGTACATTCATAGACTGCATGTGGGATATGATGCTGTCAGGTTGCCCAGGCCTAGACAGACATGAAATGGTAAGTATAACAATTAGTTTTTTGCTTTTTTTAAGTTTTTTATTAGACAATGTGCGGAAATATGATAGGTCATTTAGCGTCTAATTCCCTTTTAAAGCTTAACGCATTTGGGAGGTTTACTATACAATCAGGGAGCTTGTTCCAGAAGTTGACCAGATGGTTGATAAAAAGTGCTCACGTGCCAGCATCATGGGTCTACTCTAAAGACGTTTTATAGAATTACCTCTTGTAGATGTTTTAGGTACAATTAAATAATATTATCACTAGTGAGACCCTTTAGAATCTTAAAGGCTTCTATTAGGTCGCCTCGCTCTGCAGTGAGGTCCTTGAATCTTGCCTCATAGGAATTACCGGTCTGACCCTCAAACATCATAGTCGCATTGTGCTGGACCCTTTCGAGACATGCAATATCTTTATTAAGTACGGTGACCAGGATTCAACACAGTATTCCAAGTGCGACTGCAAGACTACATTTTATAAGGGAATGGAGATAGAAGGCTTTCGGCATCACAACGTTGAGTGCAGTCTGAAAAATTCTCTGCGAGCCTTGTTTGCTGCTTCGCCACATTGAGTAGCCCAATTAAAATCTATTGTTATAGTGATACCGAGATCCTTCGCTTTTTGAGAAGCAGTTATAATGATAAATATTTTGATGACTTCTAGTTTTGTTGTCGCCAAATCAGTCGTCAGAACGCAGCTCTTCCCCAAGTTTAGTGGCAAGTCCCAGGTCTTTGTCCACTCGATTAATTTTTCTAAATCGAAGATAAGCGTATCTCTACTGTCGGTTCCTAGAATATCACCATCATCAGCAAACAGGAAGCAACGTGAACTCAAGTAGGCTGCCTGGTCGTTTAGAAAAATTATAAAAAGTAGTGGACCAATCACTGAGCCTTAAGGCACTCCCCTGAGTTTCACTGATTCCTCCGAGCACATCTATGCAATTCTAACATAGTTAATGCGATTAGTTAAGAAGCTGTCTGACGAACGATGTAGTTCACCAGTGACGCCAAATAACCTTAGCCTGTGTCTAAGGTACCTACGATTCACTGAGTCAAAGATCTTTTGAAAATCAAGGTAGCGCATTTCGATTGCTCTCCCATTATCCAGCCGTAATGTCACTTCATCGAGAAAGCTCAGAAGATTGGTTACACAGGACCTTTCTTTCCAGAATCCGTGCTGGGCATCAGGTAGTTGGGAATTGGCTACCACATGTTTACATATCTGGCGCCGAATGATTATTCAGAAGCACTTGCAAGGAATTCTAGTCAGGCTTACTGGCCTGTAGTTGCGTGCATCCGAAATGGGACACTTTCGTATATGGCTACTACCGCCGCTCGTTTCCAATCATCCGGTAGTATACCCTGGAGTAAGTTAACTGCAGAAAAATTGATGATTGCAAGGCTAACTATATTCGCGAGCGGTTGAAGAATAGCCGGATGTATACCGTCGGGACCAGCTGACATATTTTCATCCAGCTGCGACAGAACTGTAGTGTCCATTTCCTGATTAACCTCCGCAGAGTCAAAGAGTGGTGGTCTGCAACCGTGAGTTTCTAAACGGTTACCTGAATCACTCCAATGAACACTGCAAAAGAATAAATGCAAAACATCGCCTTTTCCTGTGCAGTCAATGCCGTGTTGCCATCATCCAGCACCAACGTACCTATTTCTTCTCTTAAAGATCGGTTAGACTAAACATAGACATAAAAAGCTTTCAAGTTATATACTATATAAACGGTTTATGAATTTTTCGCAAATTTTTTTTATTTTTTGGATTGTAGTAAAATGTCTATAAATACAGGAAGCATTTTCATTTAAAATGATTCGATATGCTATTTTTAATCGATGGACAGAATATTACACCAAAAGTTGCCTCCAATATCAAAAGAGCAAAGTCCAACACCACACCGTCAGTTTCCCTGGTATATTTCTACGTTTACTGAGCGCTTACAGCACGTTCATTTGGATCTCGTTTGTACATTAGCGGTCTCTAGTTGTTGATCCGACACAATGTTCTGCGTCAACCGTGTTTCTCATAGGCCTTTAACCGTATTAATATCTTATATCAGTGGAGAAACCGTTACGAAGGCTTCTGTTCAACATTTGATCAGCAACTCCGGTGTACCGAACACTAGTACCACTGACGGAGGTTCCAAATTGCAGTCAACGCTTTTTTGGGAACTGAATAGAACACTCGGTACCAAGCCCATCCAGACTACAGCCTACCACACATCTTCAAATGTCTTAGTCGAGAGATTTCACCGTGAACACGAAGCCTCAATAATGAGTAACGGGAATTCACAGTTTTGGTCTCCAACATTGCCCTTGGCGCTTCTTGGTATTCGGACCACCGTGAAAGAATACCTAGATTGCTCAGCTGCTTAAATAATGTACGGAAGTACGCTTAAACTACCTGGCGAATTCCCGAATCTTCCGATTCACTATTTGATCTTACAGCTCCACAGTATGCCAGTCGCCTTCACAGATTCATGAAATCTATTCGAGTTATCGAAATCGCGAACACGCTCAACTGTTCTTCATTCCAGTTGACTTGTCTACCTGCGAATTTGCGTTTTGGCATGCCGATCATGTACGTCGACCACATTAGCCATCATACACCGGTCCCTACACGTTGCTCAACATGTATCCCAAGAACTTCTTCATTGACCGGAATGGATCAAAAGAAACGGTCATTATCGATAGTTTAAAAGTCGCTCAGGTAGATTCAAAATTGAGGGCGAACAAAAAACCACAGATGTCAAAAAACACGTTTCTTGATTCGCTTCACATAACACCACCCGTACCACTGATTCCCTTGTTTACCCCCATTGCCATCGTGTCTCAAACTCCCCAACAACAAAAATCACTTACATGCTGTAGAGTCCACGTTTACTCAAAGTTTGATAATTTCATAACCTGATGCTTTCTTCGAAACTCTTTTCTTGTTCCCGACGCTCTATGGGATGTACTATGGTGTTTTCTATACACATTTTGCTTGTATCAATCACTGTACACTTTTAACTTTGTACGCCGTGTTCGCGAATACAAATTTCTTCCGCCAGGAATTACTCATCTCGTCTCATGCTATATCCGTTGTGCATGCTTAGGATTAAGAGTGCTAGTTGTGGGAATATTGTTTGCCTGTTCTAAAAGAACTGATTCATATATCGACTGTCTTTTTCACCTAACTCTCGCGGCTGTAGGTGTGATATTACTTTGATTATGTTTGATGAAGGTTTGCAAAAATTGTCGCCAATCGATCTCCAGCGTCTCTGAAGAATGACTTTGTTAACAAACTGCTGCTTCGTTCGTTGCTACAATTCTTCATTGCTGATCTTGTTAGGCCAGCAAATATTTAGGATCTTCCTCAGGCAGGCGCTGATGAAGACCTGGATTCTCTTCATGATCGTGATTGTTTTTCTGAAAGTCCGTGCTCCGTTGACTAGTATTGGTTTTACCAATGTGTTAAAGAGTCTGATCTTGATGGTAATTATGATTACGCTGGATCTCCAGATGTTCTGCTGATTCTGGTGAAAGGCTTCTTGTGCTGTACCAACATCAGACATCTGCATATCTTTCTGCAAGCCTGTCCAGGATGCTGCTTCCAGTCCCTGGCCTTCTACTGATATGGGTGTAGTGTTGAATGTGTTGGTCTTAAACACCTTACTCTAACCTTTGTTGATATTAATACCCAGTCTAGCTAAGTTAACAGCAACAATGCTAGTCTTTTCTTGCCACTGTTGTTGGGTGTGGGACAAAACAGCCAGATCGTCGGCAAAGTCGTGATCATCCAACTATTTCGAAAGTGTCCACTTTTTGCATTCCGCGTCTGGTCTTTCGATGTATTCTTATACCAGCAGGAATAGGAACATGGAGAGTAAGGAGCCATGCCCCACTCCAGTTTTCACTTGTGCGTTGTCAGTGATTTGTTTGCCATGTGCAATTCTGCAGGTCAGCCTTTCATATGACCTCCTGATGATGCTGGTGATTTTTCTTGCACTCCGTAATATCTTGGTAGACTGCAGAGTGTAAACATGAAATCATGATGCACGAGTGATGTGCCTAAATACATATTTACCGAAGAATGTTAAATACAAAAACAAAAAGAATGCTCAGTTAGAGGTGATTAGGTTTCACCTTTTCGTACGCTCATCTGGAATCGAAGTAGAAAATTTATTTTTAACGGTTGATAAACGCTTAATTGTAGCTAAAGCATGCGGTGTATACATGCTGTTCCTATGATAGAGATATGAAAATGGCTCCACCCATTTTTCAACTGCTCCGTGTTTTCGACATTTAGGACAATAAATAGACACTTAACGGACAAACATTATCTTTTTGTCATCAACACACAATTAAATTTTCATGGTATCCACAGCTTTTATATACAGGGTCTTACAATTTTTCGTCAAAGATAGTATTCAGCAAAATATCTTTGTCTCCAAAACAACCTTTAAGATATTTTAAACCAATCCCCAGGTGCATGTGGTATCACACAAGATGTATTTTGTCTGTATCATCCCCAGCTTTACAAACCTCTTTACAGCGTTTTCAAACCATTATTGCACCAAAAGTGGTGATTACATCTATTTTAAAAAACGAGTGGCAAATATAAACCTTAAAATTATCATCCGTTACACTACTACCTGCTATTTGCTGGGTCATGGGCGTAAATTTTTGGAAAACAATCTTCTTCTTTGAACGCGTAAATTATTTTTGCTAATTACATCGCTATTGTCTAGAAAATCTAATGATTGCATTGAACGGCCGAAAGAAATGGTTTCATAGAATTATCTGCCATCACGTTTGCTAAGACATTTGATAGAGTCAATGACAGTTTTACTTTACAAAACTTTTGTACTTAGGAATCTGGAATCATTTTTATTCGATTAAAAACTAAAGCTTGGTATGGAACTTGCGGATTAAAGCTTGAAGTATGGATTACTTGGGATTTGAAGAGCACAGTTCACAGACAAATAGATTGTTGGGCATCTTTAGAAGTATAATTTGAAGATTCCTACTATTAACGCTACAAACGATAACACAGTCATGTGTTAGCAGTCCGGACTGTGATTGCGAATAGAAATATCCCTTATTCGATGTAATTTATCACAGTGAGACAAAGTTATTGATAGGTCTTTGCTTCGGGAAGAGAAATACTGCACCACGATTGTAAACAGTGGCTCTACGTTGCAACAGCATAGGAGCTCAAGAGACAGTCGTGGTGGACGCGTTTAGAATACCTCGGTCAACATAGTATAAAGGTGACGGTCCAAAAACTCTAAAAATAGCATTTTTAACAAGAGGTATGAAGGAATCAATTAGGACAACTGAAAAACAAACCATGGTAATCTCCCAAAGGATGCTAGATTAAATGACCCCAGATTGTCTACACCTATACCGCCTAATTAACCACGGCTTCTACAATCAAACTAGACTCCGATTTGAACACTATGGCAATCCATAAAGGACCAATGTACGACTCTCGAAACGTCACTGTATACGATACCCACAATAAATTGCCTATATACAAACGCACAATGCCTGGTAAACGAACTAGCTTAAATGAAGGATCTCTGTAATCAGCACTCCTTTGACGTCATAGCAATAACAGAGACATGCTTCTAACCTCTATTCAAAGCATGACCCTGTTTCGGGGCGACAGCTTAAGAACCAGTAGTGGAGTAGCCGTTTACAACCACGAACGTTTATGCAGCACGGTATTTACCGACACTGATATCGATCTGGAAGACAGTATATGGTGAAACGTAAAGCTCGAATCAGGCGAGAGTTGCATCGTTGGTGTAGTGTACCGTTCACCATCATCATCGAAAGCGCATAACGAAAATCTCTTTAAAGCAATGCAGTACGTCGGAAAACACTTTAATTCGCAATTATTGATTATGGAAGAATCTCACTTCAGAATTCAGAGTTGACAAAGCGAAATTTGGCATGGGCTATTCACAGGCTCACCAGAACAAAATCAACCTGGGCAGACTTTTGCAATTTACGGAATCAGGTCATATAAATCTTCCATAAGGATAAACAATACCACCAGTGTCAGCTGGCAGTAAGAATGCAGAGAAATTTCAAACTGATTTATCGAACCGTTGACAATACTACGAAGCTGAAACCCGATGTTTTTATTCGATCGTGACAGATAATGGACTAACTGATTCTGTGCTGGAAACCGCTAACGCATTCGCCAGTTTTTATTCATGAGTTTTCACCTCCAACGATACATTACAACTATCGGAATTGTCAGCACCAATTGTGTCGGAGACTATAAGCGATATATACAACACTTACGCTGGTTGATTATTCACAAGTTTTCGGGAGCTGACGTAATCAAACCGGCTATCCTAAAGTTATGCGGCAAACATTTGTGCGAACCACTTTGTGATTTATTTAATCACTTTTTGAGGGAGGGTGCTGTGCCAACTGTCTGGACGAGAGGAATCATAACACCCATCTACAAAAGTGAAACTCGTTCTTACCCAGAAATTTCCGCTCTGGTACACTCCTTCGAGTGATCTTTAAAGTTATGTAGCGAATTGTGTGCGAACGAATTGTGAGTCATATCAACACCAAAAAACTTTTGTCCAGAGGGCAACATGTATTTTGGAAGTCTCGTTCTCGCTTGACGAACATACTGGAAAAAATGGACAACTGGACGCAGAAGGTGGATTCTGGTGGTTGCATGCAGGAGTGTTACTTGGACATATCAAAGGCGCTTGATCGTGTGGACCATTCTATACTCTTGAGCAAGCTGCATGATTTTGGTATTAATGGGTGACTCCTGACCTGGCTGAGAAGCTACCTTCTTGATCGCAAGGCAACTGTACATATCGATGGTGTGATGTCTGGGGGAATCGAAGACACTAGGAAATTCCCTCAAGGTTCAGAACCTGGTAAGTTTCTCGTTTTGGTCTACATCAAAGACCTTCCCAAACTTGTCACAGCCAACATGGTTCTCTTTGCGAATGATGTTAAAATTTGAATGCTAATCACGTTAGGCGCTGACTGCGCTAACAAAGCTATTTGGATATGTAGAACAGCTGGTCAGAGCGAAACAAGCTTCATTTCAACTTTAGAAAGTGCAAAATGTTGCAAATAGTTAATGATTTTCCATTCTCCTACATCCTTGGATCGAAACAACTTTAATGGACAAAAAAGTCCTCGGCGTATGGAATTCTTGCGAATAGCATGCAATGTGAAGCAGGGTACAACCGATCAAGCCGCATGATAGGATTGCTTCAGCGTATTTTCTGACATTTTTACGGGAAGCATTCCCCATTCTCATGAATACGTATATTAATCCAGTTATGGATTACTCAGTACAAGCTTCGGCGTCATGCTACAAATAGACATCAAGCTGCACGAAATGATTTATCACAGAGCAACTGAAATAGTTAGCTGTCTTCACAAGCTACCATATTAGAATCGACTGGTTCATCTTAATTTGGAGACAATGCCTCGCAGACTGGTTCGATAGGACCTAATCCTAACTTAGAAATAAGGAACTCAAAGATGCACCCTATGAGGCATCTATTTGGCCTCCGGTCAATCCATACTACACGTACTCACCCACGGATATCCTATTGTATTGTACAGCTACAAGCTTTTTATACCATAAATGCTTGAGTCTTTAATCTATAGTGAAGGATATTGGGTGTAACTCGATGCTAATTGCCTTTAATATTCTAAAGTTTCAGGTCTGTTAATGAAAGTATGACATTACAGCGGAAACTGTGCACATTATTTCGTTCGTCCCACACAAATGAGTTACCATTTAACCATGTGAAATGTAAGATGCTGCGTCTTGGAAAATATCTGCATCACGCGCATCAGATTGCATGCAGGATCTCGTCGTGAAAGAGAACTCGTCATCTCGCTGTTGATTAACCTTAAGATTGGAAATCAGTGCCGGACGGTGTGAAATAAGCCTGCCGTATCTTGACACTTATAAAAAGGATATTCCGAATTTTTACCCGCGAAAGCTCACCCCGGTTAATTATTAAGTATGTTCGTCCTGTTATGGAATATTCCAACCAAGCGTGGGCACCGTGGCTGAGGAAGGATATGGAGCTACTTGCCAGGGTTTATCATCGTGCGACAAATTTGATCTCCCGATACCGAAATTTGCCATTTAAAGAGCGAATAATAAAACTAAAGCTACACGTATATACCCAACGACGGATATGGACTCACCTCCTGTTGGCATTCAAAATCTTGCAGATCAAAATCCATCTATTGTAAGCATTCCACATTCTTCATTGGATATTCATCGTAATTTTTATCGGTAAGAATTTGTTTCATTTGGAAAATTTTGCTTGAAGAAATCACACGATCGGAATCTATTGAGGTTTTCGCTGCTAAACTCGATGAGTAAATGACGAACCATGCGGAATGTGACTGTCCCTATTTATGTCTGGAAGCTTTTATTTTGTACTTGATATACACCGTCATTCTATGATTAGCTTACTATTCTTCTACCATAAAAATTTCTGAGTTATGTTCTGCACGCTGAAGAATTAGTACCTCCGGTTCTGTAAGAATTTACCGAGAGAAGGATACGGTGGGATGTCATTTTTACCTATTAAATTAACTCTACCGAATGAGTCCTACTAAGTCACTGGTTCAATAGTATGGAGAGAAAACGACATGCGAACATATCCTTCGTTCTACATCACAAGTTGACGGCCTGATGATCGGCAACGTTGAATCGCAGTGCGTGCTATTTATTTCTAGAATTCGCCATCTAAAACTTCGTGGACTCACTGTGTATGACGATATTTAAGCCAAATGGAGGTTACATATGAAAACGAACATCATTTGTGAGCTGTATTTTTGATATAATCTACTCTGTACATACTATTAATTTTCACTTTTTCATTCACACCTGTGGTGTTTTAAACTGTTCTCCTTCCAAATCATATATTCTTGAATTCTTCAAACTTCATTGTAAGAAGTCTGCTTAAAATTTGCTTTTATGTTAAACATGATTGCCGAATCTCCTACGCCAATTTTTGCCATGAGCCATCGAATTGCGGACTTTAACGTCAATGCTGTAGTCGATATAAACGACCTACTTATATTTTCATTGACAGATTTTTCGCTGTGAACAAAAACCATTTCACAGGCCTCCTTTTTGAATCGTCATGGTTAAATTTATTTTAGGCGGCTATTACATGTATGCTTTGGCGTAGATTCAAGATTCAAAAAATTTATGGTCGCAAAAATCACATAGTAAATATTTGTTTAGGAAATAGGTATAAAATCAACATGTAATGTCAAGTATAGTCAAGTTGTATAGTTACCATGAGTCGATACGCCAGTGTCGTTAAATTGTTATGCAACAAATAAGTATTCAAATTTCGAATACACGTTTCGACGCTGGGAGAGATGACAAGAGTTTCGGGGAGGGAATTCAAAAGGAAACAGACACGTACACAATAAAAAAATATCGGCGACAGCTGATACGGGAGTGGGGAATTTGCAGCGTCGCTCAGTGTCTGAGTGCATGTTGTGACTCACGGAGTCCAAGTTTGTGATGTATGCTTCATGGTTGGAATTAAGTAGGCTTTCATGATGGCGGGCAACGTTCGGGGCAAGAAGGTTCTGAAAATTCGTCGCAGCATACCTAGAAGCTTGGAAGCACGCTTGTAGATAACCTCACAATGCAGGCTGTTCTTCAGGCTGCCGCATACCCAGACTCCAAGATCCCTTCCCGACTCGGTCCAGCTCAAAATCGTCTGCCAAAAGTGATATTGGTACTGGAATGGTTATCAATTCGCCACACCTTGCATTTTTGGAAATTGAATGGCAAATTATTCCGTACCGACCATTCATGGAGAGCATCTAAATCACGTTGCAGCTCTACACAGTCCGCAGTTAATTTTATCCGCATCCAAAGTTTAATGTCATCAACAAATATAATCATCTTGCATGCGAGCGTCTCTGGTAGGACGTTGATGTAAACCAAGAGGACTGAAGCTTGCGGTACGCCACTAGAGGCATCTATAACATGTGATTGTACCCCGTTGATTCGAAAGATCGCCATGCGCCCACTAAGGTAACTTTCAAGTCTTACGAATAACTTTCCGCTGATACCCATCTGCTCCTTCGTCAACCGCTTGGGTCCAGTCGTTTAACACCGTTAACAAGTTTATAAAGCATGAGGGAGATTTATGAAAACCATGCTGCGCTACAGATAGCATATTTTGTGATTCCACGTGATGAGCTATACTTTCCGTCACTATACACTCTAGAACTTCAAATATCACAGGAAGCAGGGTGACAGGACGGTAAATAATATGTATCAGGTTGAAATGAAAGTCTTCGTTTTCGTCCGATAAATTTATTTTATCTCAAACCTTCAAATCCAAATTTAATAAAAAGTGAATTCTTTCAATCATTTATTTTACGAAATTTTAAACGGAATTCCTTGTTTGACCCCACCACAAGCAGCACTCGCTTTAAAGTCATAACACACCGTACATACTCAAACTTTTCCTAAAGGGCATTGTAAATGTCATCCATGTTGTCATGGTTTTCGACTATCTGTCTGAAGCGAAAAAAGCTAGTGACGCTCAGAAAATGTTAAGAAAAATTGATACGGTTGCATTATCAATAGCGACTGAGAACCGATTATCACTGATGTCCAACAATGCTTGTAGTCTGTACTTGAGAAAATCTACAAAGAAAATAGAACTGCACTCGAAATATGTTCCAAAAAACTGAAGAGGGATTCAAATTCATGATCAGAAGTCGAAGAAGTAAATGGATAAAGATGAGAAACTGTGCGTGGAGAAATCACATACTGCAGGCAACACCTGAATCTTTGGAATCCAACCGTTTGCTGAGAAAAAAGTAAACAAATTGTTTAGGAGTATAAGACTTACTGACTTAATCGTTTGAGTTTCTGGAGGAACATAGGTCCTCGGCAACTGTTCGATCAGTTGGTTTTTCTGCTTGGTGTCCTTACACCGGAGGATCTGTTGTTTCAGCTGCCTTCTCGAGTTGATCAGTGTTCAAGTCTCACTCGAGATCCACTCTTTGTCATTTTTACCAGTCTGCCAATTACGTGCTTACAAGTGTCTTTCTAAAAGTCTTTCAGAGCAGAAGGAGTATAAGGAAGAGTATCTGGTTGATAAAATTGAACGGATCTCGGAACATCTCTTCTAGATCGTAAACAATACGGCCCGGATAAAATCAGACGTTTCCGCTTTACTTGCAACGAACGGATCTACCTCCACCGGTCTCGACGCGGGCAACGGACGCGCTCAATTAAACTCTAGAGTGTTCTACATAACAAGCGCTTATGTTATTGTACGTCTACATTCAGATCACAAATGAACGCAATACAGGATATCGTTGTGAACTCTGAATGTGTCCTGGTGGGGCTATTCGGGGTAAATACAAAAATCCGACAGGTGCTGATGAAATAACACAGTGTCTTCGAAAACAATGCGCCCATGATTTATTCTCACCACACTCTGTTCTTTGCAACTTGATACTGAGCTTTAGCAAGGCTACTATTGACTTGAAAAGTGGATTAATCACTCCAATATACAAAGGCGGGGACCGATCCGATATGTCTAACTACAGGCCAATCACATTGTTGCCAGTGAAATCTCAACCTCTCTAACGATTTGTAGCTGATGAACTTATCAAATGTTTGGAAAAAATAAGCTTTATTCCACCACACAGCACAGACTTAGGACAAGACACTCATGCCTCACCAATCTACTCATAACGTTTGATAACATGTGCCATCCAACTGACCGAAAACAGTATATGTACTATTGATTTTTACCTGATTCTTGAACGGCTATTTAAGCAAAGAAATCCCGTTTTTACTACTAAAATTATTATGTGGTTTTTGTAAAGCTATATGCTTTTTAGACCATTGAATTAAATTAACTGAAATCGAGGCGTGGATAATGGATACATTATCCATGCTTGTTTATTGCACATGTCTAAGCCTTTGCACGTGTTAACCACAGCATACTGCTGAAGAAATTAGAGAATTTCGGGGTGCGTGGCAGATTATTAGCCTGGATATATGATTACTTGACTGGTAGAGTCATCATGGTTAGAGTTGGGCGCTATTCAGCCCAGTAGAAATTACAAGTGGTGTACCTCAAGTCTTGGGGGTCAATACTCATTTTGGTGTACGTAAACGATATACCTTAAATAGTACGCAGTAAAGTCATTTTATTTTGTGGCTGATATCAAAGTTTGGACTAGCTTGCGCACCATAGAAGATTGACAACTTCCACAAATATATATCGATGCACTTCATACATGGTCCTTACGATACTGCCTACAACTCCACAACCTAAAATTTAAAACGTCGGTAAATCGTTCGAATTGACATACTCTTTTGGATCATATAAACTTTCATGGATTACCGAAGAGAAAGACCTGGGTGTTCGGATTACCAGTAACTTAAATTCTTCACGGCAGTGTTTCGTGGCACTGCTTAGATGGATCTTCGATAGGTTCACAAAGGACGAATAATTAACGCCTATTTCTGGCCAACAATGAAGTATGCTATTCAAGCGGTTTAAACGACTTTGCTGCAACGCGTATACCACCGCACTGGATTGTACAACAGGCAATTCGAGGAGAGGATTGTATCTCCGTACCTATTGTACTTTTAGTACAGCTGTGTCAGGGGTGATTCGATTCTGCTTGCCAACATTCTGCAAACAACGAATCACCCATTTGAAAACCTGTTCCATTGACAAGAAGCACGTCGTAGCAGATCGCAGGGCTACAAATTAACCACTTCGCGCTGTAGATCAAATTATCGAAATTTCTTCTTTACTGTACGAGTTTGCTTTATATGGAACTCTCTGCCGCAACATATCATTTGTGCATCAAACATGAACATGTTCAAGGCTAAACTTGACCATTATGTGTTGACCAAATCCAACCTCGCACCTCAATACCTAAGCTGACTTTCCGTATAAAAAAACATTTTTGTTGCTTTTATGCATTCCATATATATGTAATCTATGATAACTGTAAAGTATTTGTTTTTAGACCATTAAATCTCTGAATTATATTAAGGCATTTTCAATCTATAGAACAGGTTCCCTCATTTTCTATAACTTCTGTCCAACGATTTACTAGCTTCTTGATACCTTCCTTTTGAGGGAAAAACTAATTCATGTTGTTTTTAGTTGGTTGTCATTTTCATAATTTCTATTACTTATACAATTCTGTAACGATCGGGAATGGTGTAAGCCAGATGAAGCAATATCAGTTAGATAAGGCTGATGAGACAAAATTTTCTGATTGAAACTCACGACATTTTCCTGAGTGACCAGTGTTGTGTGTCATACTTATATTACAGGAGAAAAATGGCACTACTTTCAAGCCAAATAAGCCCCATTCACCCAAAAATCTTTAGTGAGAAGTATTCACTGTAGCTGTAACGATGATGTGGTCTATTGAACGATAATTAACAATAAACTTGGAGTTAATAATTTGCTAAAAAAATCGATACAACTGTTAGCGGACTACTTACAAGATTGTCTTACGGCGGCACTGCATTCGCGTCACCCAGCGGTAGTCAATGGACACGAAATCCACTTGTTTTATTTTGTCAATCTTGGCCCTACGAACAGTCGCTCATAAACGAGATTCATTCAAACCCCACCCTTATTTCCAGCTATCATTTTACACAGGTTGCTCACGAACACCGACATCAGTATTTCAAACCGTTACACCCGAATAGTGCGTACTGCGCGTTTAAAATAAAAAACGTAAGAAAATGTAATTTTCATTGGCCGAGAATCGTAAATGTACTCGACCAATGGTGATTTACATCCTTGGGTTTATTATCATATTTGAAAGACGGTAGCGAACACGTTTCATAGAAATGGTTAATCGATTAGCGTTGAACATAACAGGCACGATCCTTATGGTATCGGGCATTAGTTTTAACGTTGCGTTATTCATTGCGTTGTCACAGGTGAATTTAAACTCGCATTTGACAATCTATCTCTTGCGAACACAAACCGCATGCGATGGCCTTGCATGTTTCTTCACCATTCTTGTGTTGTGGATCGAGAAAATTCCATACAACAATGATATTTCCGGATTACTAGTGTGCCATCTATGGGTCGGTCAATCTGCCTATTGGATCACAATGGGTCTAAGTACGTGCAATCTCATATGGACCGTGTTCGATCGATTATGGGCCACCGTCTATTGTGCCAGTTATCGACGAAACCAAAAGAAATACATTATTGGATGTACTGTTGGTACCATAATATATACGCTAATTGTTTCTGTGCCTACCGCATTGGTGGTATATTATAAGGATGGCATATGCCACGTCACACCAACGAGAGAAGACCTATTCGCCTATTACATTGGAAAAATCCACCAAGCGCTTTGGGCCATTGTTTACTACCTGCTGCCGATTGTGACAATGAGCTGTGTTCATTTTCGAATGGCGTGGTACACAAGGCACGTGTTTCGCTCGAATCAACCGAATGAAACGTCACAAACGGAGCACTCGGTTGTGGTAACAAACCAGGAATCAGCGGGAGAAGTGTCAAGGACACCGCCTCAATCAAAAATGTGGTCAGTCGCTTACGATCGCCACGTTTGCTTTCATAGTATTCATGATTATGGCCCGCACCTACGACAGCGCCTATTACGTTTTCGGACCGCTTCTCGGGTACTCATATAATGCTGGAAGCAACGAACAAATTTTAAAGCTTATTCATAAATTCGTTTAAACTGTCTACTGGATCCAATTGTAATCGCACTTTCGTTGCCCAAAATACGAGAGGCGATTCTACATGCAGCACAGCAACTCTATGGTCGTGACCAACTTTTACAGAAAGCGATCAAGCTGACCTTCGGAATATACAAAACACTTACACATAATAAAATATATTTGTTCATCAAATAATTCCGAAAAAAATATACAAAATCTAAACTGTGAGTTTATTGTCAATGTCTAAAACACACTTAGTGGTGAGATCGAGGAGTTATAGCTGCAAGTCAATTAATCAAGCCACGATGGACAGAAGAAATAATTCGGTGCAGGCCAGCATTCAATGAGACGCAATGACAGTCGAAAGGTATCTAGGATCAATATTCATCAGGTACATTGCGGTGTGTATAATTCATGGTTTAATATATGTTCGTTAGTTTCGACTTAAATTTGTATTAGACACCAATCGTATGATTTTTGTCTTGAACATATCGTGGATGGACAGAGTGACTAACACTGAAGTGCTTTCAAAAGCTGGTCTACAGAGCATGTTCACCCTATTACGACAGCGCCATCTGCGGTGGCTTGGTCATGTCTACAGAATGGAAAATGGTCGTATTCCGAAAGATCTACTCTATGGTGAGTTGCAATTAGGAAGTCGACCATTGGGCAGACCGCACTTGCGGTACAAAGACGTTTACAAAAGAGATATGAAAGCTCTTGGCATTGACCCCGCGAGCTGGGAAGAACTTGCTTTGACCGCTCAATTTGGAGGCATTGTGTAAAGCGTCATCTGCAAGCTGGGGAGGAGCAGCTACAGCTCTTGGCCGCTTAACGCAGACCACGCCGCCGGCGTGTAACTGACGCCCTACAACAGAGTTCTGACCATCGTTGCAAGCGCTGCGGGAGGAGATTGTTACCTCCCGAATCGGACTGTTTAGTCATTCAAAAGCTGTAAAACATGAAAATTCATGCGATTGTGATGTACATCCATGGTCGACATCGACCGAAGGAGGCCAACAACAACAACGTTACTTTCTAAGTACACGGTGCGACCAGAAAATCTAGTTGCATTTATAAGTAAATATGATAAAAGTAGTGCGATTTATGACTGTGAGTGAAGGAAGGATTGCAATGCAGTTGGGAGTTTTAAAAATGTCGAAGTTAAATGCGCAGACTAATGCTCTCAGGTAAAGTTTTGCTCTAGCCGAATAGCTTTATGCTCAGATTTATTATACACAAACCCGTTTTTTGGACATTATATTGCGAGTGTTTGTAAACGAGTAGAAATTAAGGTAATGTGTGGCGCTCACAATCAGAGTACGTATGCTCTACAGCCGGATACCGGCTATTTGGCGTCATTAATTGTAAACAGTCAGATTACTTACGCAGGCAATAATTTTAGTAAAATGTGGTGAAAATGTTATACTTTGAATTCACTATTTGAAGCATAATTTTATTTAACCATATTTGCGAAAAGAAGAGGAAATAGTGATCACTAAGGCAGATAAAGGCAAGACAACCATGATTCTTTCTAAAAGTAATTATAGAGATAAGGCGGAGTTACACCTTGCTGAAGGTCCGTATCAGGATATTGATAACCGTAGAGCTACGACCATTGTGAATAACCGTAAGAGGGTTGTTTCAATATACCTGTAAGGAATTAAGGAAAACCTTGGGCAAAGATTATAGTTCATGCTCTACCCAAAATCGCCTCAGACACCCAGGTTCTACGGACTTCCGAAGATACATAGGGTAGGCATCCCCTTAAGACCCATTGTAGACGGCATTGGATCCCCAACACTCGAATTGGCCAAGCACCTTGCTCAGATTTTGAAACCACTGGTTGGTAACACGAATTCTTTTATTAAGAACTCGTTTGATTTTGTTTGTCGCTTAAGTACCGTAACAATTGGGGAGGATGAGATGATGGTTAGTTTTGACGTAAGCTCCTTGTTCACGAATGTTGACGCTACAAGCGCTTTAGAATTAGTGAGGAAATCACTCAACTCCGATACGACCTTGAAGGATCGTAACAACTTGAATGTACAACAAATAATCAACGGTGTAGCAATTTGTCTAAATATGAACCACTTCTTATTTAATGGACAGCTATACAACCAAACGATGGTTTAGCGATGGGCTCACCCATTTCTACAGCGCTAGCGAATATGTACATGGAACACTTCGAAGAGATAGCTTTGAGAAACGAAGCGTTAAAACCAGATATGGTGGCGCTATGTCGACGATACATTCGTCATCATAAAGCGAAACAGACTAGAATCATTTCTAGTTATCTCAATAGTTTGAATCCAAGAATCCGGGTCACAAAAGAAACCGAGTCTACGGAAGGGACACTTCCGTTCTTGGACTGTCTCGCGCAAAACGACAACGGCAAGATAAGAACAACGGTATATCGTAAGCCTATCGACACGGATGCCATTTTGAGATTCACATCTGCGCACCCTAAAAAGGGTATTTCAGTCCATAGCAAAATCGCTATTCTACAAGGTTGACAGCCTCTACAGCGATGAAGCAGATAAGAGACGAGCTCGTGAAGAAGTCAGCGGCCGACTTGCAAAGCATGGTTACCCCAGGAGCTTAATTAAGCGCCAATTGAACCGAGTTAAACATCCGCAACCGAAGACGGACAAAAGTTTGGCGAGCTACGGTATCTCTACCGTATGTCAAAAGCGCCTCCGAAGGAATAAGTCGAATTTTGAATAGCGCAGGCATTAGAGTAACATATAAGGCAGGTAGAACTCTCCGCTCCGTTTTAATGCATCCCAAAGATAAGACTCCTTTAGGTTATGCGACAAACTGCATCTACAAAATCCACTGGAAGGGTTGCGCGGGTGTTTACATTGAGCAAACGTCTAGAGAACTCTGCACTAGGGTAAACGAACACAGGAAATGAGTGGGAAAGCGACCCCGCAATCCCAGTGAATATCAATCACTGATTCGAGATTCTGCCCTAGCTGAACACGTGCTAGACACTGGACACAGCGTGGATCTTGATAACGTGGAAGTGATAAGACGGGAAAGACTTCACGCCGAGGCTGTTGAAATAACAAAAACTGGGGCGAATGCGGTGAACAAGGTGGATAGAGCGGATATCTCAACAATCTGGCGTTCGGTTCTGCAGCGGATAAGGATTAACGAACGTCACACCTAATACGCACATGATTACGTAAGCAGTGTGACAACAGACGATGACCTGTGCAATTAATAAACAATTAGGGATGAACACAGCAATTAGAGGGTGTGATCAATTATCTTGATCTCCCCTGTCTAGCTTAGAGAACTCACGATTAGTCAAGAGAATGCCATTTAAACCTGAACACTGTTCGTACCGACACCCTTGGTCTGACGAAGCTTCTGTGTTCAGAAGCGAAACGTTACCAAAAACTTACTATAACCGATTCATTGCAAACTTTATTTTCATGACCGGGAATGATTTTAGCCAGATGGAACAATATCAGCTGGATAAGGCTGATGAAACAAAACTTCCCGATTGAAACTCATGACGTTTTCCTGAGTGACCAGTGCTGTGTGTCATACTTACATGAGCATTATAGGAGAAAAATGGCACTGTTTTCACTCTAAAATTATGAGTGACAAGTATCCACTGTAAATGTCACAATGGGGGGTCTATTGAACGATATTTATTAATAAACTTGGGTTCAATGCATTGTTAAAAAATCCATACATCTGTTAGCGGACTATTAACAAGATTATCTAATGGCGGCACTGGTTTGCGGCACCCAGCGGTAGTCACTGCACACAAAAAACAGTGGTTATAATTTGTCAATCTTGGTCCCACGAACTATCGCTCATAAACGAGATTCATTCAAACCCCACACTTATTTCAAGCTATCATTCTACACATGTTGCTCACGAACACCGACATCAGTTATTCCTACCGTTACACTCGCGTATTACGCGTTTAAAATTAATCAGCGTTCGAAAATGTAATTTTCATTGGCCGAGAATCGTAAATTTACTCGACCAATGGCGATTTACTTCCTCGGGGTTAATATCACATTTGAAAGACGGTAGCGAACACGTTTCATAGAAATGGTTAATCGATTAGCGTTGAACATAACAGGCACGATCCTTATGGTATCGGGCATTAGTTTTAACGTTGCGTTATTCATTGCGTTGTCACAGGTGAATTTAAACTCGCATTTGACAATCTATCTCTTGCGAACACAAACCGCATGCGATGGCCTTGCATGTTTCTTCACTATTCTTGTGCTGTGGATCGAGAAAATTCCATACAACAATGATATTTCCGGATTACTAGTGTGCCATCTATGGGCCAGTCAATCTGCCTATTGGATCACAATGGGTCTAAGTACATGCAATCTCATATGGACCGTGTTCGATCGATTGTGGGCCACCGTCTATTGTGCCACTTATCGTCGAAACCAGAAGAAATACATTATTGGATGTACTGTTGGTACCATAATATACACGCTAATTGTTTCCGTGCCTACCACATTGGTGGTATATTATAAGGATGGCATATGTCACGGCACACCAATGAGAGAAGACCCATTCGCCTATTACATTGGAAAAATCCACCAAGCACTTTGGGCCATTGTTTACTATCTGCTGCCGATTGTGACAATGAGCTGTGTTCATTTTCGAATGGCGTGGTACACAAGGCACGTGTTTCGCTCGAATCAACCGAATGAAACGTCACATACGGAGCACTCGGTTGTGGTAACAAACCAGGAATCAGCGGGAGAAGTGTCGAGGACACCGCCTCAATCAAAAAATGTGGTCAAGTCGCTTACGATCGCCACGTTTGCTTTCATAGTATTCATGATTTTGGCCCGCACCTACGACAGCTTCTATTACGTTTTCGGACCGCTTCTCGATCACTCATATAATGTTGGAAGCAAGGAACAAATTTTAAGCTTATTCATAAATTCATCAAACTGTCTACTGGATCCAATTGTCATCGCACTTTCGTTGCCCAAACTACGAGAGGCGATTCTACATGCACTACAGCAACTTGCTATGGTCGTGACCAACTTTACAAGAAAGCGATCAAGCTGACCGTTCCGGAATATACAAACACTTGAGACATAATAGAATATATTTGTTCATCAAATAATTCCGGAAAAATATACAAAAATCTAAACTGTGAGTTTATTGTCAAAGTCTAAAACACACTTAGTGGTGAGATCGAGGAGTTATAGCTGCAAGTCAATTACATCTAGCCACGATGGACAGAAGAAAGTAATTCGGTGCAGGCCAGCATTCTATGAGACGCAATGACAGTCGAAAGGTATCCATTAACGATATTTAAGTTATCAGGTATATTGCGGTGTGTATAATTCATGGTTTAATATATGTTCGTTGAGTTTCGAGTAAAATGTGCATTAGATCCGATCGTATGATTTTTGTCGGCAAAATCCACCTGTGAAACATCCGAACAGCGAAAAACAAACTTCTGCGAATAGGCAGCCGGGAATGCGGAGTAGCCAAAGCAGTTGATTGCTTACATGTTTGAAGACGTTTTCCGGGTTTTGATAATTGCTTTAGAGGGTGATTTTCAGTGTAATATTACAAAAGTCAATGAGATCATCTCATTTACATCGCTATCTTAAATCTTGCAGTTCGAGTTAGGGAAAACGCTCACGGAAAGACTAGTTCCTGGAGCAAGAAGAGAGGCAAGCGAGAGTTACACTCGCGGGATTGTAAAATCAACGGAGTATTGAAGGAATAATAATGGGCACATTAGAAAATTGTTTTGTTTCTTGTGCAAGGTTTCAACAGGGATGAGATTTGATAAATCTAAGTGACAAAACTGGTAAACGGATTTTCGGATATAGCCCTCATTGTTGAACACAAGGGAGTAGAAAATTGCGCTAATTGGCAGAATGAGCTAATCTACTCGCGGTTCTAAAGGACCGGATATATTACACAAACCTTGAGGATTCAACAAACGCAGGGGTGGAGTGGGGGTGTAAAATGATTGAGATATAAAGCGTTCCATCGTGTGCATTTGCACAAGTCTATCGACAGATTATCATGAGTACAAATGGAAAAATCACACAAAAGCAAAAGTGGCAATGTCGGTGCACATCTCACTGGCTAAATGGTTGCTGGGAAAGGCACGTCTTCAAAATAGCTTTATCACGGTAAACTCAGAAACATGTTGTTTCAGCCAGCTTTATGAGTGCGAATCGGGCCCGGCGAAAACAAGCTACCAGAGCAGTTACGGTTAATTAGAAGTCCTGGTGAGCGAGATCTTTCTACAGAATTTTGAGCACAAATGGATACAAAAAAAATAAAACTGGCGCCGGTGCTTGTAGCGTCAAGGCATATTTCCGTATTAAAGGTATCAAGCGAGCTAGACATTAGGTAACCGCGAGTTTAACTTCAGTTTCATTTCTCGGTATCCATGGATGTGCAATCGTGCAGTACTTCCGTGCTGTGCTAAATTGATTGGTCACCGGTATTGAGCTGCATGCTGAAACACGCTGGAGTCTCACTACAATCTCTATTCTCTGCTTCCTTTCTCATATCTGTCTAGGCCAGGGCAACCTGACAGTATCTTAGCCCACGTGCAGTCTCTGAATGTGCGGCACTTTGCCTGGATCAGGCTTGTGCTTTCATACCATCATACCATCTCGGTATCCAACGGAACTCAACTGGCGCACGGGTATCTTGGGGGATTTGTGTGTAGCATCACAGGACTGAGCCGATATCATTGAATGTCTAATACAACTAACGGTAATGCGGTTTTCGGTGGTGATAATGAAATACGCTACAACAAGCTGTAGAGACTGCATTGTTTAATTACGTATGATGGATATCGAATAGCTGACTGCACCAGGCAGTTTTATCAAACCACGTGCTTGCAGACAGTCTAATAATAAGCTGACGATAATATATTGAAAGCTCAAAAAACTAGCAGCGAAGCGTTTACACTTGGGGTAATTAACAAAAATGAAAGCACAAAACAAATATTGTTTACAAAAGTACGGTGAAAAAGCTAAGAAAATAGTCAGACAGACAAAATGCATCCAGGGTGAAAATTTGCCTGGGTATTTTTCTTGTCACTCGCAGGCCAAAGCGGAACTGCCAAGACAGCGGTCATTGATCCCTCTCTAGTCGGTGTGTTGATGACGCGTAATCAGGCTTAGAGGAATTACACTCAAACCGGAGAGTAAAGAAGCCGCAAGAAAAGCACCTGGCCAATCCAGATAGGTAGATAAAAGGCTCAGCGGTGAACACGCAAGAATCGCGCCGACTAGAAGAATAAACGAAAACGCTTGAGTTTGGCAACGAATGAAAGCTAGATACATTATTTTCATCAGGGAAGCAAGGGTTCGACGATGAATATAAAACTAAACGACACAACAGCAATTGAAAGTCACATACAAGAAGCCACCGCTAAGAACAGACAGAAGGGGTTTTCAAATAGTTTGATGTTGATCAACTAAATGAATATTACCGAGGCGTTCGGTTCGCTTCTCATCATGAAGCATAAGTCTCGAAACGGTTCGGGGACTGTAACAACATTGTTTTATGGTACCTAACAATTGACCATGATGTACACTGCCCGTTGATTCGTGTTCCGTGGTTGCATCCACTGTACCTTCGTGCATGTTTTGGCTACCGCGATAAATCTTCCATCTTCTTGGGGACATTATTGTAGTGGTCAGTCTACTACAGGACTAGATGAGCACAGTTTTTCTTGCATTACAGCGTTGTATCGCTTTAGTGAATGATTCAGACGGATATTTCAAGTAAAAAATGCAACAGGGTTCGAGATTTAATCCATCACATTGACTTGGTATCAACAAGGTGGACAGAAAAAGACGTGATGCACTTTCAAACGAACTACGTGATCAACTTGCGAAGATTTTTTGTATCGCTTATTCAAAAAAGGTGCAAAGAAAAGAAGTTTTATGTGGTCTTGACGAACTGTCCGGTGGGCAAAATACGATTTTATACGGAGAACAAACAGGTCATTTACTGTTGTCTACCGAAATCTTATAGTATATATATATATAAAAGCACAAGCCTGATCCAGGCAAAGTGCCGTATGGTCATTGACCGAAATCATATAGACACTAGACGAAATGAAATTACCGCCAAAACAGCGTTAAGAATAAACGAATTTGAAGGTTGAAAAATAGATACGGTTGGCTGCATGAGTAATCATCATCATCGGCAACATTACACCAGTAGCAAGTACCAAGTGCTTAGCTGCTATAAAACATGACAAGATACTATCCTAAGGGGGGTGGGACCGAAATAGCTACGGAACCAGTAGCAGTTTAAGCACAGACACACTGAGATGAGGAACTTACACATCGAATAAAGCAAGCATTTAATCGAATAAACCTCGATGAAAGCGTTCGTCAATGTCTGTACAATGAGCATCGAAATGGAATGTACCACCGAGTTGTGATTCAGTAACATCTAGGCAACCCAGTTGACCATTCATGTTACCAGCTGGAATAACGAAATCTGAATTCTTTGCGAGTCGCAACTGAGTACAGAGTTTGTCATAGAACATATCTATGCTGCCAGCAGTGCTACAATTAGTCGGAACATAAGGGGATACTGCGAACAAGCAATATTTCCTATAAAATCGGGAAATTGTTTTGACTGATATAGCTAGTCAGACGACATACATTCCGATATTTACGGGAAAGCCAGTCTAAACATCATTAATTCTTTTTCTGATAAGCAGTAAACATCGATAGACCGCGAATCTAAGTAGAGGGCTAGAGCAGCTTGCTGGCTTGTTGGACGTATGTCTGGTACATACATGACACATGCATGTAGACGTATTAGTGGTTCGTATGACTGTTGCCTATTCTTACGCTACTTAGGCGGCTTCACTGAGATTTAATTTGATATTGTTCCCGAATGCGAAAAAAGGTCAAGGGGTTTGATTACACTGCAATACGAAATGCAGCGCTGAGACATTTGTAATGGGGCTACCAAATGTTGTTGTCTCGGAGAAAAACGAAGCTAAACAAACGCTTATAAATAGAAAACCACTAACCGTTAGCCAAGAATGCAGAAAACGCATGACTTGTACCACTGAGGGTGGATGGAGCAACTTCGACCGCCAAAACGCCGCAAAGCGAAATCGCACCGAAGACCGTAATTCCGAGACACAAACCGAAGAACAAGAATAGCCACTGTCATTTAGAAAAAGCGATCACAATCAGTAAGGTTGAAACAAATGGGACTTTAGTAGATGCAATTCTCAAATTCGATTCACCAGGCTTTTTATTTGGCCACGTGGCTTGAATCATAGAGCTGACGCCATATTCAGCAGCGTGTCAGGTAATAAGGCATCACTCGCTGGACAAGATACTAGCTGCAGTTATTTCGAGCAACGGTGATGTCATTTCGTGTCTGGTTGTCATGGAACAAGGGTTCGGTACATTTCGAAACTGTTCACACAATAAAGGTTAGACAGAACCACTGCAAACTCCTTCGGTCGATGCCGACCATGAAGGTACAATACAAGCGTATGCCGGTTTCATGCTCCACAGCGTTTAAGATCAGAGCGATAGACAAGACTCGGCCCATCGGGAGCAGTTGCACGTTGGCTGCATGATTTACATTCAACAGCTGAGGGCAGTTTTTGCTCATTCCCAGCTCGGAGATGACACTTTACACGGTGTTCCAACGTCAGTGGACAAGAGCAACGTTTGCCCAACTCGTAAGGCCAATATTAAGAGCTTTCACACCTACTTTAGAACTATCTGTCTGCACATTGATCGACTTCTTGATCTCAACGCACCATGGAGTAGATCTTTTGGAATACGACAATTTTACGTTCTCTACACATAACCCAGATAGTGTAGGCGGCGCTGGGGTAGTAAGATTAACATGCTATGTAGACCAGTTTTTGGAAGCACATTAGCATTTACCTCGGTACTTGTCAAACAATTAAGAAGTAGTGAACCAAATTCATTGCACAGACACGATGACTTTGTTTTTTTTCACGTGATATGGCTAATCCAGAGTTGTGTAGAATCCCATGTACCTACTAGAGCCGAGTCAGTATATCAAGCGCGAAAAAATGTTAACGCGACAGAGATGAATCCGTAGCAGTAACTGTCAATAAGCGGTGGTCGTGTAGTAGTCATGCGTTCGAGGCTGAAAAGAGACATTTTTTCGCAGCCGCCTATTTGAACTGTTCCAATCAAAACGAAGATTTAAACATACATTCAATCAATTGTTGTAGATGAATAGAGAGACGGCAGTGCCATAGCATATTGCAGCCTCCACTGTAGTGCATCACAAACAGCTTTCATCGTGTCTCGTTTCGATATCATAAAAAGCGAATTACACGACTCAATCAGATGAGTGAAACGCAGGAAGAACGCAGAAAGTGTATCCAAAAATACTTAAAATTGCAGCTTTATGTTAACGAATGAATGAAAACGGTACATAATTACGGAGACCGGAAAAAACGAAACGTAACGCACAAAATATCAACGACATTGTGTTCTCAGTAGTAGAGAAATCATG
>JACCGJ010024641.1:0-15380 GCA_013407085.1 Atriophallophorus winterbourni
AGGGCAGTTAGGGCACTTTGAAAATTCGCTTCGCACTTCGCTTCACTCCAAAAAAGTGACATTCGTTATTGTCTGAAGAGAATGCGCCCATGCCTTATTCTCACCACTCTCTGATCATTTCAACCTGTCACTGAGTTTTATCAAGGTTCCTACTGACTGAAAAGTGGATTAATCACTCCGATATACAAAGGCGGGAACCGATCCGACGTGTCTACCTACATAACAGTCACATTGTTGCCAGTGGTATCTAGACGATTTGTGGCTGATAAACTTATCAATTTTCGGAAAAAACAATCTTCTATCCATCGCATAGCACGGATTTCGGACAAGACACTCCTGCATCAACAATCTTCTCATAACTCTTGATAACTGGACTCGAGCCGTGGGTAATGGCTGCCCTAACATGCTTGTTACTTAGATATGTCTAAGGTCTTCGACCGTATTCAACACAACATGTTGTTGTCTCAAATCGGTCGATGTCAACCATGAATGTACATCACACTCGTATGATTTTTTCATGTTCCACAGCTTTTCGAATGACTAAGCAGTCCGATTCGTAAGGAACAATCTCTCCCGCAAAGCTCGCACAATAGGCAGTATTCGTAACCAAAACATACAGTGTCAACCATGGGAGCAGCTCGATATGGCTGGCAGCTTATTGGCCTGGATGCAGGATCAGTTGAAGGGTATATATCTTGGTTAGAGTTGATGGAGCACTATCCAGCCCAGTAGAAGTTACAAGTGGCGTAAGCGAACGATATACCCAGGAATCGGACACATTAAAATCATTCTATTTGCGGATGACGTCAAAGTTTGCGTTAGTGTGCTCACGGTAGATGATTACCAACTTCTACAAAAAGATATCGAAGCACTTCATACGTGATCCTTTCGAAACTACCCACCATTCAACTACCAAAAATACAAAATGTTAAACTTAGGTAAATCCTTCGAATTCCCATACTGGAATCTCAGGAACTTGCATGGGTCACGGAAGAGAAAGACCTGGATGTGTGGTTGAGCAGTAACTTGATTTCTTCACGGCAGTGTTCCGTGGTATACAAAACGTCTTGTCAAATCTTGGCACTACTCAGAAGGATCTTCGGTAGTTTCACAAAACAGGTACTCTCACAGATAGTTAACACCTATATCCCGTCAAAAATGTAGTACGCTGTTCAAGCATGGCCCCAATGGTTACAGTAGGACGTGGCTTTTCAGTAACGTGTATACCACCGCGCTATAAAACAGATGACCGGATTATACAACAGGCCATACGAGGAGAACATTGAAATTCTGAACCTAATTGACTTTTCGTACCGCCGTGCCATGGGTGATTTGATTCTGGATGTGAGGATATTCGAAAAACAGTTTGCAGTGCGAGGACATTTTGGACTATACAGTACAACCTTGGACATAGAAGGAAAACGTTATCACGCTCCTCGAAAGGATTTATCATAAGGCAACGAAAATTGTTACCGGATTGCATAATCTACCAATTGCGCAGTGACTGACTAGACTTGGATTGTACACTCTCAAGCGCAAGTGCATCGGAGCTGACTTAATCCTGCCATACCGAATAATCCATACGAGGCCCCACCCACTCAGGCACCTTTTTACAATTGGTTCCAATCCCACGACCCGCAGTCACAACCTGACCCTTCAAATCCCACATTCCCGATTAAACTGTCGCCGCAACTTTTACGCAGTCCGTGTATGTATTATGTTGGTGGCAATCATCGCATGTATGCATATGACTTGGACGTGAAAAGCAACACATATCAATCGCATGAATGATTCCGGCAGAGCTGTGAGTCATTTTCTCCTTAGAAGACATTTCGTAACAGTAGCGCCGAGTCTGCCATATGGAAAATTAAATTTTCGCTGGTTTAGATTTTTCCACCAGTTAAAATATCCAAATTTGCAGGTGACTTTTATTTATCGCAATTTAAAATTCAGGATGAGTTTTCCGGTGGCGAAAGGACTGCAGATTTAGTTCGGACATTTGTCAATCGTGATGCGAATTTCTGTGGTATACGACCGAATTGCTTACACAATGATAAATACTGAAACATGTTCAACAAGCTTCCATGGCCAATGTGCCTAAGCTTGGATTGAACATTTAATGTCATAGTCACACACACACACACACCATTACCGGTTCCGTGCTTTTTGCGTTCTTCTGGTCGTGACTATAAGATTAGGATCCGCACTAAGCTTTGCAGATTCCACATAAAGTTTCGAGGATGAACCACCACACACTGTTTAACAGGTATAAGATTCTGACAGGATTTATTAAATTCACGTTCAAATCATTTCCTTGATTACAGTTATGAAACAACTTGAGGCATTTATATTTTACAGCGGCCGCCCAGGCGCGATCTTACGTACAGAGGTGATTAACGTGCTGTGGGGATTTTCTCAGTTTCATCATATTACACGTTTTACAACTAGATGGCAGCTCATTTTTCGAGTATTCTAAATTACTTTTTTATTACACGCATTTATAAATACAATCATTTGTATTTTTATTGTCAGCAAAACAAATCTGTTTCTCTAACTCTATCGTTTCATTTTAAAACCGGTCCATTTTGAAAAACAAGAGTTAATTTCTGAAAAAACACTGTGCTTAATAATATTTAATATTTTGAGATAAATTTATTGTCTCTAAACGAATGCTGTGGTAGAAAGACGAAAACTAGAGATTAGTAAAACGCTTTATCAAATGCACATAAATCTGTTTTGTTTATCAAACTTATGCTACTCACAAGTAGTCATATCAATAACAAACATTCTTCAACCCCCGTGTCCTTTTGCTTTTGAAACTGTGACGGTGCCTAATCGGTGCTTTAGTGTGTTTGACTTAGATTCGTTATTTTTGTCGCGCTTTGGTCAACGTCTACCATTGACGTAAATCGGTAGCGCATGTTTTTTCTCATGCTGAGGCACCGTTTTACTTAAACATATCCTCTGATTGGGGAGTAACAATCTATCCTACATCGTTCGGCAAATCGGTGACGCTTTCAAGTTGTTGGCATGATCTCATTTTTAGTATCCGAAATTAATTTGTGCAATTTCTCAATATAATGATTAGGCTTTAAGCTGTATCTCCAAAGAAAGCGAGAGAGTGAGAGCAAGTGCGCGTTATTCCCAACACGCGTGTTCTGTGTTCACCGGTTACATATTTCTCGCAACGGTATTTTTACTATGGTTGCGGCCTGTCTAAAGGTTAACTTTCTGATTTCAGATTCCCATAGACCAGATAATTTTGACTAAGTTAGTTTTCCATTCTATAGGCATGACCCAAACAGCCTAGGTGACGATGTAGCACTTGAAAAAACGCCCTGTAGACCAGCTTTAGAGCTCTCTTTTGCATTTGTTACTCTGTTCGTTCAAGATATATCAGTGATGCGCTGACTTATATATTGAACGGAAATTTTGATAATTATCCGGGCAAAGTACGCATCAGGCGTAGCAAAACATACACATTTGCTCCGTTACCCGATAGCATTCATTCGTTCTTTGATGAAGAAACGATTTTTACCCGAAAATCATTAACGCTGCCTTAATGAACAGCGACTGGTGATGCGTTGAGTATTCAACTGAAAAGTTCATGGATGTGAATGAGTTACATGGAACCAAACTGATAAAGGTAGCAGCTAACTTTTTATAAAGTACTGTTGTAAAATGAAATGAATTTAGGGAACGCTGACACGTCACATGTGTGAAGTAAACTACGACAACAAGCTGAAACAAAGCCTCTTGTACAATACATGACAAGTTACCTATGGAAATCAGTTCAAAAATAGTCCTACAGCTAAGCATTACACTCGAGCTTGTGAAAGCTATTGCTACCAGTTTCTTAAAAATCTGGACTCCCATTCCGAGAACATTCATTGCTACTACTATGGAAGAACTATTCAAATATGTACTTGAAAAGCGTATGTAGTGATAGCTATATTCTTATCTGGCTTTGGCTTAAGAAGTGCTGGTCTTTCTTGCTCACTTGAAAGTCCAATTAACGAACCCTAGATACCAGGGATACGATCATCATCCCAAGTTACGCACTCTTGCTAGTGCAAAAAGTCAAACCTTTCTGCAGCAATCTTTGTTCAGTCTGCGAACGCGATCGATGAGACAAATTTATGACACTAGATTATTTACTGTCATTATAAATCGAGAACATTTAGAAACCTTCTTTATGTAGTTGTTGGGTGAGACGTCCTCACCCATGACACGTGCGACCTTGGTAATGTCCTTATTCGAACATTGCGGATGCATGCTGTGACACGTTGTATGCTTACGCTTCAATGTCCTTACCGCTTACTTCGCACACCCCTTTGGGTTCTCTATATAAACACTGACCCTGTCCAGCTCTATGAGCTGTGAACCTGTGTCCTGAGTCTTGGCTTGGTCATTTCATAACCATCCTGTGTTGTTCTGTTATCCGTTTCGGTGGGTTTGGTCTCTCGTATTATCTAGTTGATCACCTGGCACAACTGTCTCACGAACCCACTACATAGCAGTATTCGAATGATCTACACCACAGGATAACGGTCACCAAGGAAGTGGAACCTTCGGCAGGCACCCTCTCGTTTTGGGACTGTTTGGTGCAGAAAGTGGACGGAAACATAAAACCATCGTTCGTGTCGAAAACCCATCGATACAGACGCTGTCTTACGATACACCTCTGTGCATACCAGATATGTATTCAGGCCCATTGTTTCGTCCATTTTCCGTAAGACAGAACACTTGTTCAGCGACTAAAATAAATGAAAATAGGCTATTCGTGAAGTTACCCAACGCCTGTTAGACCACGGTTATCCGAAACGTTTTGTTGAAAGCCAACTAATGAGGGTAAAACACCTATCGGCGAAACAAACGAAGAATTGGCGAGATATGGTTTGTATACAGTATGTTAAAGGCATATGAGCAGCAATCAGTAGAATCTTGAACTATGCGCTCATGCGTTTGACTTATAAGAAAAAGAAAACTATCAAGATCCACGAATAGCATCTACAGAATCCAATGTAATGGTGGCCATGGCGTGTACATAGTACAGACTTCCTGAGAACTTCACACCAGAATCGAGGAACATCGAAAACGTGTCGAAAGGCAGCCTCGAGATGCAGGGGAATATCAATCGCTTATTCGTGATTCAGCCATGGTAGAACGTACATTAGATTAGGGTCACAGTTTTGATTTAGGCAATGTCGAAGCGTTAAAACGCGGTATTATGGCGAGCGCTTGCATGCTGAAGCGGTCAATACGGTGGAATGGGCAGAGGTCTCCACAAACTGGCTCTCAGCACTGATGCAAAAGTAAGTATCTAATATTCACTCTATGCTTAATAGTTGATCCGAATTTTTTTAAACATTGTTTACCCTCAACCCCATAATTTCCGCACTTTTACAGATGTGGGTCACATTATCAATCGAGCTTGACCGTGTTCACTTGTATCCGATTGATGAGAATGCAAATCAACCGTTGATCCAGGTTATGCCTACGTGACTTGATGCATCTAGTTTTACTGTAGACTGCTCAGCGGTATTGCCAAAAAGAGGCGGTGGTTAGAATACTAGTTAGTCATGTTCCCTGTCCTGACTATCACCCTTGGTCTGACTAAGCGTCTGTGACAGATGTGAAACGTTACCCAAAACTGCCCTAACCGAATGCACACAAATTTTTTTTGCATTGTGAATACACGGTCGGTCTCAAACATAGTTCATTCAAGTGTCAATTTCAAAATTTTTGTTTCTGCGCCGCGCGACCCGGCCAGTGTGTTCACACTGGAACATCCCCAATTTGACCTCAACGGTCGCCGTCGCAACACCCCGATACACACAACCTGGAATGTACTTTTATTCAAGGTCTTGACGGGGTGATTCACTTGGCTATGCGACAATGTGGAGTATAGCCGGACGAAACATAACTGGATCAGTTAGCCAGTTTATTGATCGTGGCATGGAAACACGCGGAGAGTCATGAGATTCGTGCAGTTTCTACCTCGCTAGATTTCGACTATGAAATGAAGCCATAGGTTAGCGTGAACCTTGAGTAAACTGTTGAAACAATTACTAATAGAGGTAGTGGGTGTACGAAGTGTTTTGACTGTTAAACGATAAGCAAGTTCACTTCGTGAAGTTTCGGGTAAATATTCTACGCCTCGTTAAGATACAATTACATGACTAAAAAACATTCCCCCCTTACAAAGAATCGCAATGTTGTCTGAAAGAGTTTGCTTCATTTTCAGTCAGTTGCTTAAGCGTAGTAATACTGTTTCATACAGATATTTTGAACTCGTTCAGTTTGAATGTATCTGTTATGAATTAAATAGTAGATCTATCAATCTGCGCTTTGTTCTTAACGTAATCGTGAAGATAATAGAACAAGGCCGGAATGGAACGTTCGAACATGGCCTCTATTTTATGGTGCGATCACAAAACGACCTAAAGGAAGCAAAGGGGAATGTTACATGAATGCGTTGACATGTGAAGTAGGTCAGACAAAGCACAATGAATGTGGTGTGTTGAGTATCTCAGAATGACGGGATGACACTTTGGGGGGGGTAGAGAATCGCTGACAAGCTGTGTGCAATGGATGTCCTTCAATGTAATGAGAAATACAATGTCACGATATAATGTTGTGTCATTACGAGAAAGCTGAAACGTCGCTGTCACGTGTGAATATATCTCACCCCACAATATCACGGTATTGTCTGCACCTCGATTTGACAGATTTCTGGAGGTCAGAACCCACATCTCGACAGCGTCGCACTCTATGCCTTGCAGGAACCAATGACTGAACCGCATACCCATGTACGCGTGATCAATTTAGGCAGGCAAGTCGAGGTCCGGCTTTATCCACGAATGAATATGTTACAAACAATGCGCGAGACCAGTCGATTGTGAAAGTTCCGAGCAACATGTGATTCGTGTGAAACTTGCATTCAATGTACTACAGTCATCAGGACTGTTAGAAATTGACAAACATTTTGAAGACCGAAGGGGACGAAAATTCATGATTCGTTTACTTGTCTGACCCAGATGGATAAATTCTAGCTCGAGGTATACCCAAATAGTACAGTAAGATCTATCTGTCTAGCATTGTGAGAATCATATTTATGGGATGTCATGAGTCAACAGAAACAATCGATGTGAAATGAAAATTTCTATTCTGAAAGTTTACGAAAATCGTTTATTCTTGTATTTTGTAATTGAACTTGTGAAGTGGCCATTGGCATGAGATAACACCTCCAAGAGAGAACTGAAGATGTTTTGAACGTCCAACTTCACCAATTACTTGATCCATGTATAATCATTCAAGTTTTCGGGGGATCATCTGAAACAGATAGCGCGTTTAGGGTTAGAGCACTAAGAAGTGGAAGCGTAAACTCTTTATTAACCACAAGAGCCCGGTTAGCCGTGTCATGTGAACAGTCACACTGTTGCACCACGCTGAGGATGGGTTGGATTTTGCAACAGCCTTTGCTAATAGCGACACCATTTCCCATTTTATCTCCTATCTGTCTTGGCACGGGCAACTTGACAGTATCTTAGCCAATGTGCGGCACCTTGCCTGGATCAGGCTTGTGATTTCATACATCCTACATAAATAAAGACACCTCATATCAGGATAAATGCTAATGCCATGGAACACTGTTATCCTTTGGGGTGCTAATAAAATCATTAAAGTAGTTGCATACACAAGCAACAACGCTTACCTGGATCATTTCTTTCAACTGTGACTCGCCGACGCAGGTTGACAACGTCATAGCATGTGAGGTTCTTGTAAAATACACTCTTGACATAATATCTGATTTTAGAGGAAGAATCTCCGCATTCAAGCATCGGCCAAATGGTCTCCAGTTCTGAAGTTGTCAGCCGTCGGTTGCGAAAATCCGACGATCCGTCTTCCTCAGTTTTTAGTTCATGATTATGAACCATGTTACTGTTAGTGATACGGTAGGAAAGAAAATTACGGCCTACGTTGAAATAGGACTCGCAATTGGTTGTGGTGGAATTTCGACAACGAATGCCACGTGAAGGTTTTTGATTGTATCCTTTTCGTTGACATATATATTTTATAAATGTGACTTCGCCTCTTTTATTCCGTTTCGATGTTCGTACGCCATAACGGGTACCGGAAACTCGTGCAAAATCTTCCAGCAAGTGGTCCAATTCTTCGAGACTTGCAAATATACGTTTCCCGATGGTTTCTTGAAAAACCACACTGACGTCGTTAGTGCCCATCATTACCAAAGTGAAGGCCGAGCCGATCAAGTTCAAATTATTTTTCGTGTAAGAATGAGCATAGCCAATCGTATCACTGTATTCGAGAAGCAACCAATCAGAAGTCAAAGAAAAGATGTTTGACTTGAATAAAATATATTTTGCATTTTAACTACTGACAGATCACGAGTAGGCAGATACAAATTCCTTTAAAAGTCACCGCAGGAACTGTTGTGCATAATCGGTTTGCAGGTGAAAGATAATTTAGAGCTTCGTTAGTTGGGTATCGTTTTGTTTAAACTCGCGATTGATTTTCAGCCTGTAAGATCAAACGGGTATATGTCACCCGCGATTTCCTTCGTTGATTCACGGACAAGATAATTTCATCATCACTCTTTGAATTGTGATATTGTTTTTATTCTTGAATTTTCGGATTTGAAAATAGAGTTTCACCAACAAAGTTAAATGCCCCTCAAAATTGATGGATAAATATTGACAGCTTATTAAATAGAATAAATATTTTTCTCCAGAGTTTATTTAACATTAAACAGTTGAGCTAATTTTTCGGGTGTTAAAAGAACTTCTAGTTGGGCTTTGTATTCAAATAAAGATATACTTTGTCGTATTGTATCAGAGGTGGTAAGTGAAAAACCACATAATAAGATCAAATTGGAATTTGGGATAAGTCTATGTTGAACTCTAACTGATGAGGAAATTCGATACTGCTACAATCCACTCTCATTTTTAGTCCTCTGCTAAGTGTTTTAGATTATCGTTGGTTTTGGTAAATTGCATGCAAAATATGAAACTGCGTCTGTCTTCGATGAAGCAAACCGATAGCGTATATCATAGAGGCCTTCGATTAAATTTTAAAATAGGGTGAACAGCTTGATATGTGGTTACCAAAATCGCGACGAAATGTCCTGTATCATGTTTGAGCAGGTTGCACAGAGAATAAAATAAAGCTAGATGTTCGAAAACGTGGAGTAAAATTAGTTTGGAATAGCATTGAATTGTAATTGCATTGAACTGGATTTCCAAGAAAGAATTAAACTAGACCTGATAGGAACTAAAAAGAACTCAATTGAGCCAAGTAGGAGCAGTACCGGCAAGAAGAATTATTTATTTCATCGTAAAATCGTATGTATATAAATGTAATAAAAGAGTATTAGTTGAATGTTAAAACTCCATAATAAAGTGTGATTCATCCATTGTGTATCATGAAAGCATTCCACGTAATTAGTTAATAATTAAGACGTTGTTTTTAACTATATGGATATTTGTTTTAACCACCGTAGCGGTTTTGCAGATCCTGTTCGACATAGCGCATCTTACGCTGGTTCATACTATCAGAGTTTTAATTGTGAATATTGCTCGTCATTGATCGGCTAATCGGCTCAGCCTAGACTAAAAATTTAGCTAGGGCTTCTGAACTACCACAATACACCGTCAATACTTTGGGGCTGAAAAGCACCGAGTGCTTTTTCGGACGAATCGGTGGCAAGTGAAAGTGAAGCCTGGCGATTCATGGACATGTAAGATAATGTAGATGCATTATTCTGTGCAGTATTCATTCTTTGAAGCTAATCCAACACATCAGCGTTCATTTGAATTGACGTTCATTTTCGCTTAAAATACTAGTTTTCGGGTAAGATGAGTTATCACAATTTAAAAAATATTCTGTGCTTTGTGAATTATCTAAACCAAGAACTGAATATGACCGTCGAAAAAAGATACGATATGTTGTTGGCCTCCTTCGGTCGATGCCGACCATGGATGTACATCACAATTTCATGATTTTTTCATGTTCTACAGCTTTCCGAATGACTAAACAGTCCGATTCGGGGGTACAAGCTCGTCCCCTGCAGCCTCGCAACAATATCCAGTACTCGTACACAAATACAGCGTCAAAAGTTGAGCAGCTCTGGCTGGCTGGCAGCGTATTGTGCCTTGATACGGAACAAAAACAAAAAAAAAAAATTACTTGAATGGTAATATCTGGGTTTAGAGTTGATGGGGCAATCCACCCATTAAAGTTACAAGTAGCGTATCTCAAGGTCAGTCCCTGGGGTCCCTATCTTTGTGGCGTACCAGACATTACTCGGAATCGTTCCTCGTACGACATTCTATTTGCTTATGACATCAAAGTTCGGACTAACTTGCTCCAGTAATGAATACCAAATTCTAATCCTACACAACATTCGATGCACTTCATACGTGATCCTTCGAAACTGCCCACCATTCAACTACCAAAAATGTAGAAATGTAAACTTAGTAAATCCTTTCGAATTTGCACATACTGGGAATCTCAGGCAACTTGCATGGGTCCACGGAGAGAAAGCCATGGATCTGTGGTTGAGCAGTACTTGAAGTCTTCACGGCAGTTGTTCTTGGTATGTCAAAAGTCTTTTCAACCTGTCCTTGAATAAAAGTCTATTGTTGAATGTCAGAACGCTATACTAAAGTGTCTTCGTCATGTGTACATGAAAGCATTCCATCCACGTAATTACTTCACAGTACCAGGGTTCATAGTTGCAATCCTCTCCTCGTAGGCTGATATATAGCCCGGTACAAGGTTGTAGCGTGTGTTATACGAATTGCAGCAAGCTGAGTCCTGTTTGTAACCATGGCGAACGACCGTTGCTTGAACAGCGTACTCCATGTTGCCGAATATAGGTTTTGATAATGATCGGTGGGAGTATCGCTTTTGTGAAACGACCGAAGATCCTTCTGAGCAGTGCTAATCTTTGACAAACATTTTTTATACCCGAACCCTGCCATGAAGACTTCAAGTTCTTCTAATTCCACACACCCTTGTCTTTGTCTTCCGTAACCCATTAAAGTTGCTGAGATCCCAGAGAGTACGTGAATTCGAATGATTTACCGACGTTTAACATTTTACATTTTTGGATGTTGAATGGTGGGCACTTTCGCAATGTCCACGTATGAAGTGCTTCGAGATCTTTTTGTAGAATATGACAATCTTCTATGGTGCGTACACTAGTCCAGACTTTGATGTCATCCGCAAATAAAATGATAATGCTGAGTACTATATATCGTTCGCGTGCACCAGGAAGAGTATTGGCCTCAAGACTGAGCCTTGAGGTACGCCACTTGTAATTTCCACTAGGCTAGATAGTGCCTCATCAACTCTACCAGTCAAGTAATCATGTATACAGGCCAAAATTCTGCCACTCACCCCGAACTGCTCTAATTTCTGTAGCAGTTTGCTGTGGTTAACACGGTCAAAATCTTTAAACATATCCAAGTAACACTCATGGATAGGGTATCCATTATCCACGTTTCGGGTCCAGTTATCAAGAGTTATGAGAAAATTGGCGAGGCAGGATTGTCTTGTCCTGAATCCGTTCTGTGCGATGGAATGAAGCTTATTTTGTTTCAAATTTTTGATAAGTTCTTCAGCTACAAATCATTTGAGAACTTTAGAGACCACTGGCAACAACGTGACTGGTCTGTATTTAGGCACATCGGATAGGTTCACGCATTTGTATATCGGAGTTATTAATCCACTTTTTCAGTCAGTAGGTATCTTGCTACAACTCAGTAATTTGTTGAAAAGATTAGAGAGTAGGGAGAATTGAGGATGGGCGCATTGTTTTAGGAGGCAAGGTATTATTTCATTAGCATCCGTGGATTTATTTGTATTTTTACCAAGTAGTCTTACCAGGACACTCTCGGATTTCACAGCCATTTCGTGTATTGTGTTAATTTGTTATCTGAATGCAGGCATATCGTAACATAAGCTCTCGTTAGTGTATAACACTCTAGAGTAAAATTGAACGAGTTCGTTGGCAGCTTCGTAAGCAGTATATATAGTTCCAGTCGTAGTAAGTAAAGCGTAAATGTCTGGCGTTACCCTGGCCTTTCTTGGAGAGGAGCTTCGGGTTTCCTTTAATTCTATCCATCAGATTGATTTGATGCTCTTCTCTATCGACCTGGACAAGTTTGGTAACTCTGTTTCTCAACAAACGCTAAGATTCTCAGGATTCAGGTGTTTACTGCAGTATGCGGCTTCTGCACGCACAGTTTCTCACCTTTACCCATTTCCTCGTTCGACTCCGGATCACGAATTTGAATCCTTTTTTCAGTTGTTTTGAAACATATTTTGAGTGGAGTTCTTTTTTTTCGGTTGGTTTTCTGAAGTATCGATGACCAGCATTGTTGGACATCAGTGCTAATCGGTGTTAAGTCGGTGACTTCTTGAAGAGCCATTGATAAACCAACCGTATCGATTTTTCGTATCAATTTCTGAGCATTACTAGCTCTTTTCGCTTCAGATATATAGTCGTAAACAATGACTAAATGATCACTCTTTTTAAGTGGTGCTTCATAGCGGATATCCTCGATGACATTTTCCTTGCTCGTCAGCACAAGATCGAGTATGGACGGTGAGTTTGTGCCTCTGAAGCGAGTGTTGCTTGAGATGTGGTTATATAAAGGAATTTCGTTAAAAATTTCGAGAAATAGATGATCAAGAGTATTCACCGGTGGGATTTCGCTTTTTAGTAATTTCGGAAGATTAAAGTCACCCATAATCAAGACATTGTTTTGATATCTAGAAACAAACAGCTGAGTTTTCTCAGGTAAACTAGAATAGTATGCTTCGTCTACTGACGATGTCGGTAAATCACACCAACAACACAGTTTTCACCTGTTGCTAATTCAAGTGAACACCAAAGTGTATCTTCCAGTATCAAATCATTATCCATGATTTCTCTGAACGTGAGGTGCTCATCATAGTAAATAGCAACACCTCCTCCTCCATGGTCCATACGAGCACGATGAAGAAGAAACATGTTTGGAATGGAAATTTCCTATTCACCTAAATGCTGATTGAACCAGGTTTTTGTTACGTCTATCATGAGTATTGAACATTTTTGACGAAGCTCGATTAGCTCAGGTAACTTATTTATCAAGCATTGTGCGTTGGTGTACAAACACTTGATGTTTGATGTGGATAAATGTGTTGGATAATGAGTATTTGTGTAGATAAGTTGAGTAAATGTCAAAAATGGTAAGATCGCGTAAATGGGTATATTTCATGACCGACTCTGAAAGAGTCGGTCGACATCCATTTTTGGATCCGGATTCCCGGCATCGATGTGTTCTGTACTAACAGGCCTGGCAACTTCCACGATAGAGTCATTTTTCAGGTGTTTACTGATAATTTTAATCTATCGTGGAACTTTGTATCGATACTGGTTCACATTGTTAAGCACGGTGTCCACCATCGTGGTGGTCAGAAGTGTCAATTTAAGGGGTCGTAGACCATTACCTTCGTCATTCGGTGACTTCAAAATTCGAATGTATCATTCTGATGTCTATTTGAAAATAACGTCTTTGTCGACTCTAATACGTTGGTGCAGATAACACTAAGTAAAATTCCTTTCGAGGCAACCTTGGTTAATGGGGCATTCGATTTGAACGGTTTCGGCTTTAAGGCGTTTTCAACACTCTCCTGGGTGCCGTGTTGCAACAATTCAACCTTTTCAAAAGCATGGTTTGGTGGTGGTAAAGTTGAGTTTATTCGTTTGTTCAGTTTATAAGTTTGAGGCTTGATTAATGGCTTTACAGAATTATTCACTTGTGCAAGCTCCTCTTCCAGTTGCGACAATCTACTCTCTATTGTATTATATTTTATACACTTGTATTGTATACACTTGCGATGGCAAATTATATTTGAATTTCTACAGGTATTTGAGAACTAACAAACAGATGAATTGTTATTATCGTTTACAAGCCTTACACACTCATCAGTCAAAGTCTCATCACAGGTCACGCGCAGGTGTAAATCGCAAAAATTACGTTTAACAGAAGCACTATCACTGCTTACCGGGTCCAGGCACTTTGCTCAGAGGTCAACCTGTTTCCACTTTAGTGTCGGGATACAATGTTCGCAGTCGTTTAATTTTTTCGCCTGTGTTGGATTTCGTGACGTGGTTACATATTTTAGTAGCCTAAATGGGGCCGTCCGGTTGAGAAATGAGCGTTTGTTCGACTGGTTGATATAGCTTTGAACTCGTGTTTTGTCATTTATCGAATAAGCACACAAGATAGCACACTGAATCACATATCAAAATGCGCAGCTTGGTAAGATCTTTGCAATGATAGCAAAAACCGTATGATAGTTGGCTGTTGGAAAACATTTGCGCGTGTGAGCAAACTGAGATATTTACGTCGAAACGGTAAGTTTGCTGCTGGTTTGTTGACAAGATCAGAACGTATGAATTTCGATACCTATAGTCGAAAGTAACACCAAAATCTTGGAATGGAATAAATCCGATAATATTCAGCGAAGATATGACCAAATGTGTCAGAGCAACAAAAATGCGACCGCACTTCAGCAAGCAAAATATATGGTGGTACAGAAGAGCAGTCACGTAGTACGCGTGAACGGAATAAGTGTCGAGGTCAATGTATTTAGGTCCACTGAAACACAGTTTTAGACACTTTTAGAATGCTTAGTTCCTCTAACTAAAAAGGCAATGGGCCCAGTCCTCTGAACATAACTTTTCTCTTGACCGACATAGCTATCACTATCAATACCAACGTGAAATCCTACCGCGACAAACTTCAACCAGACGTATGATTAAGCGTGCCCAAGCGTGTTTCCTCACTAACACCCAGAGAACCATCGCAGTCATTGTTAGATTGCAATCTTGTTAATGACAGTCGAAATTATACTCAAAAACGATCCCACATTTTGTTATCATGTGCGTATATAAGAATACTCAGTGTTTAAATAACGCATAAGCTGAAGTATGCGAGCTTTGTGATAGACTTTCACCTGATTTTTTTGCGGATACAGAGACTTGGTTACAGCCTTACATGAATGATGACGAGGTCATGCTTTCGAAAAGCTCACTACTCTGTCGCGATTGTCTAAGATCCGGCGGCGGAGTTGCTGTCTACTTTCATGAACGTTTTGCTCTGTGTAACGTAATCGATCATTCTGACTCCAGCATTCCTGGTATGATTTAGTGTTCGGTAAACCTAGTGAATGGAGATGAATGCACGGCATCATTTACGGCTCGCCGTCATCCGAAAGCTCATTTAATGATAAACTAATCGAAAACTTGGAGTACACCCCCAATTTGTTGATTCTTGGCGATTTTAATCTCCCGCATCTGTTTT
>JACCGJ010024642.1:0-10501 GCA_013407085.1 Atriophallophorus winterbourni
CAAACGAGCCAATCGAGCGTCCAGAATTTCTTTCGATGGAAAGCTTCAGAGAAGCAACCACCACTGCCAAAGCGTTTATTCTTATTGTGATTTGGATATCCTCGACGATCGCGATGCCAAGGGATTATCCGGGTTGTATTTAGGAAGCACCACGTAATGAATGATGCTGGAAAGATGAGAATACATTTCTCCTCACCAGTACGGTGAGAGGTCAGCTAAAGAAGAGTTGTGTATTAAACAAACAGAACTTTAGCATTTACTTACTTACCAAACAACGATAAAAATGGTGAACAACCTAATCTTGCATAAAAAATAGGGGGAGAATTTAGATAAAAGCTTACCCCAGATGCGGTCCAAAACCTGCTTAAAACTGGCGACAGAACTGCGAGATATAAGTTCTTATGGAAGCCGGTTCCAGAAATTTACCACCCTGAGGCTGAAAAAGTTTTCCCTGGAGTCTTGTCTATATCGTGGGTTTGTAGTGTTCATAATTTACATCTTTCCACTTTGTAAACAATCATAAGTTGCTTGCGATTTTTGCTTTATTCGAATAAATGTTTGTAAAATATACTTTTCGGCGGTGAATATAATTTCGAACATTCAGACCTTGTCTCTTTCCATGGTCGCGAATTTTTTTGTGCGTTACTTCACGCAGGAACTGTGATACACGGATCCTCCAAACTTTTAGCGCATTCTGCACCTTAGATTCCATCTCTTGGATTTTCCGGTGTGGATTATCTTGCTATCGTTAGACTTCACTGGATCTTTCGTTGGCCGTTTTGCTCTTTTTGTCTTTTATTGAATTCATTTATTTTTTGAGCTATTTTATGTAGCGCAAACTTATTTGTGGTCTATTACTTAATTGGGGATCCCCAGAACCCGCAGTATTTTTCCATTTACGAAAAATTCGCATTTATTTAATTTGGGCATAGTTTTGGAATACTCACTCGAGACCCGCCATGAACAATAATTTCCCATATGAATCAAAGCACTCATTGCTAAGAGGTTGATTTTTCTTGTTTTAAACGGGATTCTGGTCTGATATCTCTTTTATCGTTCACTATCGATGCCTCTAATTCGGCTTTGAGAGCTGTTTTACAACGCCATATAAACGCAGTCCGCCCACTGGCATTATTTACGAACAAGCTTCACCCCGCTCAAACCTGATACAGCACATTAGCGCGTCAGCCACTTGAGATATACTTTTACATTCGGCCTTTTTCGTCATCTCTTGGAAGATCGGGTTGCAATCCTGTTGACTTATCTCAAGCCATTTTCAGTGCATTCAAAACTTCATCATCAATCACCACGCGAGATTTATCACATGCGTTACTTTTCTCAATTCTCAACTGACATTTAATTAGTCAAATGAGAGGCAAACCTGTTCACCGATGCAATATCATTACCTAACTTCTCGGTCTTGTCTTTAGGTACATCATTCGATCTCTCATTTTTCTAACCATCAATGGATGATACAACCAAACACGCTAAATGTCGATCATCGACTTTGTTCATCATATGAGTCACCTGAAACCACAATACCTTTATCTCGAAGGCCGTTTAAAACTTGTGTGCATAGTCCTCCCTTCTATCGTCTTATTATTTATTCTCTTCCGTCCCTGTTCTACATCGAACCGGTTGACATCTGTATTGGCCTCATGATTTAACCATTTGACCACATAAACATTTCGAGCGTATGTTATCCTATCTTCAAGCGTCACCGGCGCTCTGGCTGGAAAGTAATGTAGTGATTCAAATTTTACATCTTTTCACGTTGAACTTCGTTGTTTGCAATTTTTGCTTTATTCAAACAAATGATTGTGAAATATAGTTTTTGGCGCTGAATATATTATAGAATTCTTGAACTTTGTATTCTTCTATGGTTGCGAAGTTCGCGCGGGCGTTACTTTACGCAGTTATTGTCATTAACGGATTCTCCAACAATTTACTGCATTCTACACCCTGGATTCCATCTCTTGGATTTTCCTGTGTGAATTAACTCAATGTCATTGGACTTCACTTGATCTTCAGTTGGACAATCGCAGTTTTGGACTTTATTGAGTTTATTCACTTTTTGTTGCATTTTGTGTAGTGCATACTTATTTTGTTCCACTACAGGTTAATCTGTAATGATCCAAACATAAATCTACACTACACAAAATACAACAAAATTGAAATCAACCAAAAGAGTTCAACAACTTTATTAATTTCAGTATCACAGTGTGATATCCACCGAGTCAAAACAAGTGCCCAGTTTCTGACGGAGTTGTGCTCCAAAACCTCTGCCACTACCCGGGTTGGGTTGTATGGAGCACAGTCTTGTACCTGTGAATGGAAGATGGGCGAGGTCTCATCATCGAAAGGTGAGAGAGTTCACACATGCTGCTTGTCCGATAGAATGAAAATACGATGGACAACTGTTACTTTAGAAAAGAACATTATTAAAGAATCTATTTTTGTGTGCTCCACAAAGATTTTCTGTTTTCTGTTTTTTGACAGTAAATCAGGAGTGATTTAATCCTGAGGTAATATCTTCTGAAAGAACTCCTTCCACTGTTTGAACGCATTTAATGAAGATTCTGAGACTAGTTCTGTGGGGAGTGGATTTAACTGAACCCAAAATCAATCGACCTTGACTTATTTTTCGTTTACGCGTGCTACGTGACTGCTCTTCTAGACTGTTGTACATGTTTTGACTACCTCGATACAATCTTTATTGCTCTGTGCGTTTTCTCGTGTGACGTTATTGTAGTAGTCAGTTTAGTAGATATTGGTGAGCCCGACGTGATACACGCATCATTCGTGTATTTCAAATTGATTCGCCCAATATACACGCACCATTTATGTATTTTTTCGGGTTCATCAAATTTTCCGGTTGCAATTCGGCATTATTTCTTCCGGTAACTTTTTACCTCGTATTATCTTGCGTTTTTGCATCATTTTCTTTTATCGTGTATTAACGGTTATATATATTCTTTCACCTTATCTTGTTTAACTTGGGTGATACTAAACGTGTTATACCTGCCTCGACGTTCATCACAATACCTAAATTCATTTCACAGAAACTTGCGAATTGGTCCATTTTTTGAAACTGAATTCAGTGCTAAAAATATCGTTGATGACTCATCGATGTTTTCGCAATTAACGCAGAAACTCTCCGATGATATATTTATACATGTTGGCTAGTCACTCTCGGTTGCCCCAAGGGTGACCACAACCGAAGACTTAAACAATCCGTGATTTGCCTCACCGTCCCGTCTGAGGGATCTGGGCTACAGCATCGGGCACATATTTCCGCATTGACCGCAGGACGATCACACGCACTGAGTTACCCGAAGGATGTCAGGAATGCAGACATGCGGGCTGCGGTTGCAGCTTTACACAATGATGCTAGAAACCTCACTTTTCCGTAAGCCAAGATCATACACCCTAAAACACCGACGCTGGAGCAGTCAAACTCGTTCCTCAGTTTGCCGGATAAACCGAATAACGCAATGCTGCATGTCGTTTCATTGAACCATGTTGCTATCGCTGGTCGCAATCAAAAAACGGGAGCAAACATATAATGACGACTACTGTCGTCTTTCCTTCATCCAGGATAAGTCTTCACATTTACGGTTCCTGGTTTACAGAAGTGAACTCAGAACTTAGAACTCAGAAAATTTTATGGTAGAAAAAGCAGTAAGCTTAACAATAACCATAGGATCACAAGGTATATGGAATATATATAAAAATATTATATATCTCAAAAATCAATAGGGACAGTCACATACCGCATTGTTCGTCATAAAATCATCGAGTTTGAGAGCGAAAACCTCAACAGATTCTGAACGTGTGATTTCTTCCGTCAAATAGTTCCAAGTGAAACAAATTCTTATTAAGGAAAAATAAGACGAATATCCAATCGAGAATGCGGAATGCTTAAAGCGTTTGAATGTGTTGGTGTTCGAGTAAGGCCATTGGGCTTTAGCAAGTGTTTAAGGGGATGGTTTTCAGTATGCAGGATTTTGAATGTCAACATGAGGTCACTACGTATCCGTCGTTGGGTAAAATCGTGTAGGTTCAGTTTTAACATTCGATCTGTGAAAGGTAAATTTCTGTACCGGAAGACCAAGTTTGTAGCACGATGATAAATCCTGTCGAGTAGTTCGATATTCTTCCCCAGCTATGGTGCCCAGTCTTGGATGGAATATTCCATGACATGACGTATATACGTGTTAATAACCCGGGGTAGGGTTTCGGGCGTAAAAATCCTGAATATTCTTTTGAGAAGACTCAAGATACTGCAAGCTTCAATGTACACCATCCAGCAATGATGTCCAGGCCTAAGGTTAAACGAAACCCAGATACCGAAATCTTTTTCTGCGTTGGTCCAGACGAGGTCTTTCGTGCCAAGCTGATACGTGTGGTGGAGAGATTTTTCAAGCTGCAGCATTTTACATTTCGCAGGGTTAAATAGTAACTCATTTAACTGGGACCAACGAAACAAGGTGCAAAGATCCCGTTGTAATGCCATACAGTCATTAACAGACCTTATACGTTTCCATATTTTAATATCATCGGCAAATAGTATCAAGTTGCATCCAATATTCTCTACTATATCGTTCATATACACGAAGAATAGAAGAGGTCCAAGCACGAAGCCCTGCGGGACTCTACTCGGACGTCTATTTTTCTAGATAAGGTGAAGTCAACGTGAACTTGGACGTGTCTATGAGTAAGATAGTCCCTTATCCAATTCAGCAATATTCCCGTGATTCCATAAGATTCGAGCTTTCTTAATTAAAATATCATGGTTGAGTCTATCGAAAGCTTTGGAAATATCAGTGTAGCAAGCATGTACAGCCTCACCTTCGTCTAGTGCCTTGGTCCAATCCTCGAACGTTGTAAGTAGGTTAGATAAACAGCAACGATCTCTTCGAAAACCGTGTTGTGCTCCGGTCAAAATACTTCGGTTTTCAAAATGTTCTCTCATGCGCGCAGTCACAATGCGTTCCATTAATTCAGAGATCGACGTAAGTAACGTTACCGGTCTATAGTTTGCTGTGTCGGAACGGCTACCGCCTTTATAAATAGGAGTTATAATCCCTGCTTTCTATTGCGGTGGTATGTTTACTTCATTTGAGCTGAGATTAAATATGCGAGTGAGACGAGCAGTCAAAGCGACGCGACACCTGCGAAGTATGGCGGGGTTAATTTTATCTGCGCCAGGGGACGTCTTTTCGTTTAGTTGACAAATTTCCCGCACAACCATGTATTCGTTGATAGTTGTTTCACTTAGCAATTCCAAATGTGGCGAATTTAGTGAAACTCGATATGGGATACAATGCTTGGTTGACAAAATTGAGTGTAATTCCGGTATGAAGATGCTCACGGACTAAATCGGTAAGCCAACGCTTGAGGGCGACAAACGCGTAGGGTATAACAATTTACGATCAACGCTCAATGAATCGCAATTGAGGTTCATGTCGTAAATTACGCTGGATTTTCACCATCGCTGCGGTTCAACTTTTAATCCCGAAGGGAAAAATGTTTTACACTTTTTTGACCTCCTTGTTGATTTTCGGTGCTCGCAGCTGAAAGATAATACTAATTGTTGAAACGTTTTTGTTCCCACAAGCAGAGAAGGCAGGAGTACTTCGGTTTCGAGTTTTGACGACGTAGAACCCTGTTATTTATAGTTGTTCGCGAAATATCCGATTTTGGTCTAATCATCATCTACTGCACTACCGGTAACCACTATACTAAGAGAATACTACATTACCACCGGTGGTTCCTGGACATTAGGATCAGAGAATTTGCAGATCGCGCGCAATGTGTTCCAGCACACGGTAGAAATAGGCTTTATACGACCATCTATTAGCCTCCGGTCCTCTCCACTGCATAATGACCTGAAGAAAATCCTGAACGATTGGATTCCGTGTGGCGATAAACTTAGGCTAAATCGGTAATCGATAGTTACCCCATCTTGCATATTCAAGACTTGGCAGCCAGTATCCACTGGTGATCATTTTCAGGAGGTGTGACTTTGTTCAGACATACAACTAAATCCTAGTAGCCGAAGTCTGCATCCTAAAGACAGCCGTTACCACGCGATTTGGACTCTACGAGTTTGTGTGTATACCTTTTGTATACCTTTTCGCCTAAGTCTAACTGAATGATGTACTAGTCACTGAAACCTCTAAGTAAGACAATGTTAATCACATTACTGCGCTTGTCTAGTCGCGGGTTTACGATCAACGCTAACAAGTGCAGTTTTGGTTCGACGGCAGTCGATTGCATAGGTCATACACTCTCGGATTCCGGTTTCGAACCACCGGAAGAAAATACAGGAACAATGTAAACTTTACAGAGCCTACTAACTTCAAGGAACTTCGAAGAAATTTTTGACGTGTGAAATTGTACCTTTCGTTTCATTCAACATTACGCGCGCATCTTTCACCCATTAAGCGATTTTCTCTGTGGTAACACAAAGTCGTCAATTTTAACGAACAAAATTAAATTTGTATTCACATCGCTGAAAAAGCATAATGCCGGGATCACAACCTCGAAGCACTATAGACGGAATCACCACGGTCACTATTCACGAGCCCACCTTTTGAGGCAATTGAGGTAGTGCTTCCGCAGTACATTGACTGGTCAAGGTTTACGATGTCGTTTTCCTTGAAGCTATTTAAACGGGCAGAGACTCGATATAGCACGTTTGGTCGAGAACTGTTGGCAATATATCTCGGGATCAAACACTTCTTTTGCCGATGCTGAATACTGTGGGATGCCAATATCACTGAACTAATGATTATGACCCCTACAACTACATTAACTGGAATCTGATTCCAGTATTAATTATAACAAAAGACTGCAGCCGATTCTTATTCATTAGTTAAATCACAACGGTTTCTTCAACAATTTATTTAAAAATAAAAGGGTTAATTATGAAGGCTTTGTAATAGCTTATAAGGCGTACAAAATTGACGAAAACACATAATATAGAAAAGAAAATAATGAAGCTACATTCTGCCGCTCTTCTTCATTCTCATGAACTATCAAGAAATCACAGATACGCTTCTGATAACACACTTAGAGCCGATGAAAACAAAGCCGTTATAAGTCAGGAAAAGATGAAATCGCAAAGTAAGTTTTCCAAGTTAAGATAATCCATTACACATAGCAACATAGATTCCATTATCAAATATTTTAATTCATCCGTAGCTAAATGATCATCAGTTCCCCTGATGAAATCTGTGAATAATTCATTCTATACTTTAACTCTAACTACAACTAATCAAACTACGTTTTTGCAACCATTCAACTTCCATTTACTGGTAAACTGGAAACTTTGAGTTTAAACAAGAGTGATGTAATTGAATTCTGTCAGCGGAAAACTGTCAGTATGAAACCTGACTTAGCAGGCATAAGTCCAGCCATATGCAAAATTGGTGGCAAAGAATTCGAACTTATATTGCTAAACTTATTCAACGTATCTTTCAAATCTCCTACCTTTCCAGCAGAATGAAGAAACTCAATTTTCATACCAAGATACAAATTTGACTAAAGACACTTAGTCTCTAAATACCGACCGATAAATCATACAGCGTTGTTATCAACATTATTTGTAAAAGAAAAGAAAAGAAACAAAGCTATACTATATATGGCCTCAGCTGCAATCTTCTTGCAAGCCGCTGCTGATATGAAAACATACCCAGGTTGTATCCTCTGAGCGAATCTGAACCACTCTCTGCTGAATCAGCCGTTTGAGACGTGTTCGCTTCACTCTCAAAAATCCTTCAACGGCCAAATCCAACGCATTAGAAGCAAGTTTTTTGAGGTAAAGCCTAAACTTTCTCAACGCAAATGCTCAAGGTCTGCTCAGTAAACTTTTTGCGCTGCGTATGCAGCATGCTGATTACCCTTCGCTCTCATTGTTATTGCTAAGACTTGGCTGACAAATTATATCACAGACGCAGAAATTTGACTTATTTGAATGGTAAAAACTCAAACCGATCGTCCGACTAATGAGTAGTGTAGTTCTTTTGTTTTTTGCGCCTTTCATTATCTGTGAGCACATATTTCATCACTGCTTACATCTCGTAGTCTACCTGTGGTGCGGTCTTCATCTCGAAAAGCATGATTTTGCTCTCCTACGTGTCGTTTACCACCAACATATTACAAACCCGAACTGATGAAAATCTAATGCAGTCCATAAGGCTGATTTATCGTTACAAAAAGTCATGTATTACTGATGGGAGACTTCATAAGCTGTATAAGCTATTGATATTGTAGTGAACTGCTTCCACTTTGTTACTTCGTATTTTGTACATACAATTTTTGGCCTTGTATAGTTATCGTTCTTCTGGCCATGTACACTTCATCTGTATCAATGCTTGTACAATATACTTTTTGGCGGTCAATACAATTTCGAACTCGGTCTCTGTCTTCTTCCGTGGTTGCGAAGTCTGTGTGCGCCACTTTGTGCTGGAACTGTGATTAACGGAATCTCCAACATTTTAGCGCTTTCTGCACCTTGGATTCCATTTCCTGGATTTTCCTGTGTGGATTACTTCGCTATCGTTGGACGTTACGGATCTTTATTTGGACATTTGCTCTCTTGGTCTTTCAGTGAGTCCTTTCCATTTTTGCCATTTTTGTGTGTAGTGCTAGACTTATATTTTAGGTCCACTACATAATTGGTGAGCCTCGACAAACTGCAATTTTTTTTGCATTCACGATATCTTCGTATTTGTCAATTTTTGGCTTATTTTTTTGGAAAACTCACTTAAAACCCCACCATGAGCGATTTTTCCATAAGTAAAGTTTCCACAATCCAGCAATCACAACATATTCCATGCACATTACCGGCTTTAAACGTTTCTAATCTCCCTCTTTGGTTCGGCCAAATCGAAGCTATTTTTCGTATATATGGCATCACCGATGAATCTATTATGTATTCTCATGTGGTGACCATGCTCCCTCTCGACGTAGCTGAACAAGTCAGTGATCTTATTTATGCTATGCCTGAAGTCAAGCCATACGAAAAGCTCAAATCCGCTCTAATAGACCGAATTGGTTTTTCTGAGCAAGAAAAACTCGACATCCTCTTTTCCAAAATGGCTCTTGGTGATAAAAAGCCATCTCAGCTTCTTCGCCAGATGAAAGAGCTACTTGGAGACAAAAGGATTGAGGAGAGCATTTTAACACAGTTGTGGTTTAAAAACCTCCCAACTGACATTTGCCAAGGGCTTGCTGGTTTGATTACTTACGTATCATTAGACGAACTAGCACAAGCGGCTGACAAAATGCTTGAAGCAAAAGAAGCCGACCAAATTACGGTTGATTCCGCACACATCGATTCGCTCTGCCCATGTTCGGAATTAAAAGAACAAGTCGCTGAACTGACTCTTGCGGCGAACTCTCTTTCTTCAAAATCTCCCAACCCACCTCGCTCAAAATCTAAATCTCGATCATCGAAACCCCCTGAGCGTGTATGTTGGTACCACAAGAGATATGGGGATAAAGCCTCAAAATGCATCTCTCCGTGTTCAAAAACCATCAAATTCGAGGGTCAATCCGTTACGGCGACTACTGTTCCCAGCCCGCCGAACCCGAGTCGCCTATTCTATGTTACAGACAAATCGAGTGGTCTGCGCTTTCTAGTCGATACTGGCGCTGAAATTAGCGTCATACCTCCAACATCCAACACCTCCAAACCGTCGTCCTACACTCTTCAGGCGGCAAATGGCACTCGTATTAACACTTACGGCCAACGCCTGCTAACCCTCAACTTAGGACTAAGACGCAGTTTTCCCTGGGTGTTTCTCATCGCGGAGGTAACTTGCCCAATAATCGGCATCGACTTTCTGTCTCACTTCGGTCTCACTGTCGAAGTAAAACAGCGGAGATTAGTAGATACGAAAACCTCTTTACAGGTCTCAGGTATCACTACTAAAGCCATTTCCTCCGGCATCAAAGCTGTCTCCCCAGAACCTTCGACTTTTAGTGCTATTCTGCATGGATTTCCATCCGTCATGCAGCCCCCACGACCGACAGACAAAGTGACCCACTCCGTGAAGCATCACATTGTCACTAGCGGACCACCAGTCTCCTTCAGACCTAGGCGACTTCACCCGTCGAAACTCAAGATCGCAAGAGCCGAGTTTGAGCACATGCTAGAGCTCGGGATCATCCGTCCTTCTTCCAGCTCTTGGTCGTCACCACTTCATATGGTCCCCAAGAAGACCTCAGACGACTGGAGGCCATGTGGCGACTATCGTGCTCTCAACAACCGAACGGTCCCCGACAGATATCCGGTGCCACACATCCACGATTTCTCTTTGAATCTTTGTGCCACGACGATACTTACTAAGCTTGATCTCGTCCGTGCTTATTATCACATCCCGGTAGCCGAGGAAGACATACCCAAAACGGCAGTCACGACTCCTTTTGGCTTATACTAATTCACTCGGATGCCCTTCGGCCTGAGAAACGCTGCAAAAACCTTCCAACG
>JACCGJ010024643.1:0-20512 GCA_013407085.1 Atriophallophorus winterbourni
TGCACCAACCGTGGGACTTAGATTAGTCCCCATATCAAAAGCTAAATTTCAATTTGCAAATGAGGATTTATCCTCGAAATCGCAAATAAATGGGTTTAGCACAAAGTCAGAACGGCGTTCGAATGTCAGGTCACGGATACGCACACCTGATGAGCGGCAATAACAGCGAAACCGGTCGTGTGCTTCTGTCCTGCTTTTCGAACGTCATATACTACTTATTAATAAAAATCTGACTTTAAACAAAAGTTGCCATCCTGCTGTTATTGGAATGTTGCAAAAATATTCCAAACAGTTATCGGTGCTACATTGCACCAACCGTGGGACTTAGATTAGTCCCCATATCAAAAGCTAAATTTCAATTTGCAAATGAGGATTTATCCTCGAAATCGCAAATAAATGGGTTTAGCACAAAGTCAGAACGGCGTTCGAATGTCAGGTCACGGATACGCACACCTGATGAGCGGTAATAACCGCGAAACTGGTCGTGTGCTTCTGTCCCGCTTTTTGAACGTCAAATACTACTTATTAATAAAAATCAGACTTTAAACAAAAACTACCATCTTGCTGTTATCAAATTGCTGCAAATATATTCCACACAGTTATCGGTGCTACATTGCACCAACTGTGGGACTTAGATTAGTCGCCATATCAAAAGCTAAATTTCAATTTGCAAATGAGGATTTATCCTCGAAATCGCAAATAAATGGGTTTAGCACAAAGTCAGAACGGCGTTCGAATGTCAGGGCACGGATACGCACACCTGATGAGCGGCAATAACCGCGAAACCGGTCGTGTGCTTCTGTCCTGCTTTTCGAACGTCATATACTTCCTATTGATAAAAATCTGACTTTAAACAAAAACAACCATCCTGCTGTTATTGGAATGCTGCAAAAATTATTCCAAACAGTTATCGGTGCTACATTGCACCAACTGTGGGACTTAGATTAGTCCCCATATAAAAAGCTAAATTTCAATTTGCAAATGAGGATTTATCCTCGAAATCGCAAATAAATGGGTTTAGCACAAAAGTCAGAACGGCGTTCGAATGTCAGGTCACGGATACGCACACCTGATGAGCGGCAATAACCGCGAAACCGGTCGTGTGCTTCTGTCCTGCTTTTCGAACGTCATATACTACTTATAAATAAAAATCTGACTTTAAACAAAAAAACTACCATCTTGCTGTTATTGGAATGTTGCAAAAATATTCCAAACAGTTATCGGTGCTACTTTGCACCAACTGTGGGACTTAGATTAGTCCCCATATCAAAAGCTAAATTTCAATTTGCAAATGAGGATTTATCCTCGAAATCGCAAATAAATGGGTTTAGCACAAAGTCAGAACGGCGTTCGAATGTCAGGTCACGGATACGCACATCTGATGTGCGGCAATAACCGCGAAACCGGTCGTGTGCTTCTGTCCTGCTTTTCGAACGTCATATACTACTTATTAATAATAATCTGACTTTAAACAAAAACTACCATCTTGCTGTTATTGGAATGCTGCAAAAATATTCCAAACAGTTATCGGTGCAACATTGCCCAAAACGGTGGAACTTAGATTAGTCCCCATATCAAAAGCTAAATTTCAATTTGCGAATGAGGATTTATCCTCAAAATCGCAAATAAATGTGTCTAGCAAAAGTAAGAAAGACGTTCAAATGTCAGGTCACGGATACGCACACATGATGAGCGGCAATAACCGCGAAACCGGTCGTGTGCTTCTGTCCTGCTTTTCAAACGTCATATACTACTCATTTATAAAAATCTGACTTTAAACAAAAACTACCATCTTGCTGTATGGAATGCTCAAAATATTCCAAAACAGTTATCGGTGCTACATTGCACCAATGGGGGACTTAGATAGTCCCATTCAAAAGCTAAATTTTAATTTGCAAAATGAGGATTTATCCTCGAAATCGCAAATAAATGGGTTTAGCACAAAGTCAGAACGGCGTTCGAATGTCAGGTCACGGATACGCGCACCTGATGAGCGGCAATAACCGCGAAACCGGTCGTGTGCTTCTGTCCCGCTTTTCGAACGTCATATACTACTTATTAATAAAAATCTGACTTTAAACAAAATCTACCATCCTGCTGTTATTGGAATGTTGCAAAAAATATTCCAAACAGTTATCGGTGCTACATTGCACCAACTGTGGGACTTAGATTAGTCCCCATATAAAAGCAAAATTTCAATTTGCAAATGAGGATTATCCTCGAAATCGCAAATAAATGGGTTTAGCACAATGTCAGAACGGCGTTCGAATGTCAGGTCACGGATACGCACATCTGATGAGCGGCAATAACCGCGAAACCGGTCGTGTGCTTCTGTCCTGCTTTTCGAACGTCATATACTACTTATTAATAATAATCTGACTTTAAACAAAAACTACCATCTTGCTGTTATTGGAATGCTGCAAAAATATTCCAAACAGTTATCGGTGCAACATTGCACCAACTGTGGGACTTAGATTAGTCCCCATATCAAAAGCTAAATTTTAATTTGCAAATGAGGATTTATCCTCGAAATCGCAAATAAATGGGTTTAGCACAAAGTCAGAACGGCGTTCGAATGTCAGGTCACGGATACGCACACCTGATGAGCGGCAATAACCGCGAAACCGGTCGTGTGTTCTGTCCTGCTTTTCGAACGTCATATACTACTTATAAATAAAAATCTGACTTTAAACAAAAAAAACTACCATCTTGCTGTTATTGGAATGTTGCAAAAATATTCCAAACAGTTATCGGTGCTACATTGCACCAACTGTGGGACTTAGATTAGTCCCCATATCAAAAGCTAAATTTCAATTTGCAAATGAGGATTTATCCTCGAAATCGCAAATAAATGGGTTTAGCACAATGTCAGAACGGCGTTCGAATGTCAGGTCACGGATACGCACATCTGATGAGCGGCAATAACCGCGAAACCGGTCGTGTGCTTCTGTCCTGCTTTTCGAACGTCATATACTACTTATTAATAATAATCTGACTTTAAACAAAAACTACCATCTTGCTGTTATTGGAATGCTGCAAAAATATTCCAAACAGTTATCGGTGCAACATTGCACCAACTGTGGGACTTAGATTAGTCCCCATATCAAAAGCTAAATTTTAATTTGCAAATGAGGATTTATCCTCGAAATCGCAAATAAATGGGTTTAGCACCAAGTCAGGCAACGGCGTTCGATGTCAGGCTCAGGATAAGCACATCTGATGAGCGGCAATAACCGCGAAACCGTGTCGTGTGCTTCTGTCCTGCTTTTCGAACGTCATATACTACTTATTAATTAATAATCTGACTTTAAACAAAAAAAACTACATCTTGCTGTTATTGGAATGCTGCAAAAATATTCCAAAAGTTATCGGTGCTACATTGCACAAACGGGGGGAACTTAGATTAGTCCCCATATAAAAGCTAAATTTCAATTTGCAAATGAGGATTTATCCTCGAAATCGCAAATAAATGGGTTTAGCACAAAGTCAGAAAGGCGTTCGAATGTCAGGTCACGGATACGCAAACCTGATGAGCGGCAACAACCGCGAAACCGGTCGTGTGCTTCTGTCCTGCTTTTCGAACGTCATATACTACTTATTAATAAAAATCTGACTTTAAAACAAAAACTACCATCTTGCTGGTATTGGAATGTTGCAAAAATATTCCAAACAGTTATCGGTGCTACATTGCACCAACTGTGGTACTTAGATTAGTCCCCATATCAAAAGCTAAATTTCAATTTGCAAATGAGGATTTATCCTCGAAATCGCAAATAAATGGGTTTAGCACAAAGTCAGAACGGCGTTCGAATGTCAGGTCACGGATACGCACACCTGATGAGCGGCAATAACCGCGAAACCGGTCGTGTGCTTCTGTCCTGCTTTTCGAACGTCATATACTACTTATTAATAATAATCTGACTTTAAACAAAAACTACCATCTTGCTGTTATTGGAATGCTGCAAAAATATTCCAAACAGTTATCGGTGCTACATTGCACCAACTGTGGGACTTAGATTAGTCCCCATATCAAAAGCTAAATTTTAATTTGCAAATGAGGATTTATCCTCGAAATCGCAAATAAATGGGTTTAGCACAAAGTCAGAACGGCGTTCGAATGTCAGGTCACGGATACGCACATCTGATGAGCGGCAATAACCGCGAAACCGGCCGTGTGCTTCTGTCCTGCTTTTCGAACGTCATATACTACTTATTAATAATAATCTGACTTTAAACAAAAACTACCATCTTGCTGTTATTGGAATGCTGCAAAAATATTCCAAACAGTTATCGGTGCTACATTGCACCAACTGTGGGACTTAGATTAGTCCCCATATCAAAAGCTAAATTTCAATTTGCAAATGAGGATTTATCCTCAAAATCGCAAATAAATGGGTTTAGCACAAAGTCAGAACGGCGTTCGAATGTCAGGTCACGGATACGCACACCTGATGAGCGGCGATAACCGCGAAACCGGTCGTGTGCTTCTGTCCTGCTTTTCGAACGTCATATACTACATATTAATAAAAAACTGACTTTAAACAAAAACTACCATCCTGCTGTTAGTGGAATGTTGCAAAAATATTCCAAACAGTTATCGGTGCAACATTGCACCAACTGTGGGACTTAGATTAGTCCCCATATAAAAAGCTAAATTTCAATTTGCAAATGAGGATTTACCCTCGAAATCGCGAATAAACGTGTTTAGCACAAAGTCAGAACTGCGTTCGAATATCAGGTCACGGATACACACACCTGATGAGCGGCAATAACCGGGAAACCGGTCGTGTGCTTCTGTCCTGCTTTTCGAACGTCATATACTACTTATTAATCAAAATCTGACTTTAAACAAAAACTACTATCCTGCTGTTATTGGAATGTTGCAAAAATATTCCAAACAGTTATCGGTGATACATTGCACCAACTGTGGGACTTAGATTAGTCCCCATATAAAAAGCTAAATTTCAATTTGCAAATGAGGATTTACCCTCGAAATCGCGAATAAACGTGTTTAGCACAAAGTCAGAACTGCGTTCGAATATCAGGTCACGGATACACACACCTGATGAGCGGCAATAACCGGGAAACCGGTCGTGTGCTTCTGTCCTGCTTTTCGAACGTCATATACTACTTATTAATCAAAATCTGACTTTAAACAAAAACTACTATCCTGCTGTTATTGGAATGTTGCAAAAATATTCCAAACAGTTATCGGTGATACATTGCACCAACTGTGGGACTTAGATTAGTCCCCATATAAAAAGCTAAATTTCAATTTGCAAATGAGGATTTACCCTCGAAATCGCGAATAAACGTGTTTAGCACAAAGTCAGAACTGCGTTCGAATATCAGGTCACGGATACACACACCTGATGAGCGGCAATAACCGGGAAACCGGTCGTGTGCTTCTGTCCTGCTTTTCGAACGTCATATACTACTTATTAATCAAAATCTGACTTTAAACAAAAACTACTATCCTGCTGTTATTGGAATGTTGCAAAAATATTCCAAACAGTTATCGGTGCAACATTCCACCAACTGTGGGACTTAGATTAGTCCCCATATAAAAAGTTAAATTTCAATTTGCAAATAAGGATATACCCTCGAAACCGCAAGTAATAAAGAAAGTTAGTCTTCGAATCCACTATGATATGGGGTTCGTATATAGTCACGATATTTCTATACCGTATGTCGGAATGAATTCTGGTCAAGTGATTAAGATGCTCGCAGATCATGTGTGTTTTGTGGTGCTCATATTTGCCCCGATTTATCATTGTTTGATGTCATTATTTGGAGACATTTAAGAAAATGATCACTGGGCCTTGAAAACTTGGACTAGCGTGTAAACAAGACTCTTGATCTACGGTTAAAGAGGATTACAAGTCTGACTGTTCATAGTTTTATTCTTTTCGCCGGCTAACCTAAAAATGTAGAGACCAGTTATGAAATGTGGGAAGTAAGCACTAAAATATAATCAGTTCAATGAAAGCTGTAGAGATATTTGTATACCCAATACGAGTAGTCCTAACCGCGAGTACGCTGTTTGGCATGCGCGTAATGACCATTGGTCATGGTCAAATTCTGTTTAAAAGCATGCAGCTGCTCAACAGAGAACGATACATTCCCGGTTCTGCAAGTATATGAAACATTGGCGACTTCACCGGATTTGTAGGATAGAACAGGTGGACGGTGTAAAAGTTCGCTTTTCTGAAACACCTTTCATGACCGCTCTCGAATATTCGCGATGGTTAATAGTTTGTTTTCCGTGTGCCCGGAAATAAAAAGGACTCTACTGCGGATCCAGGCATACTGGATATAAACTTGCTATGTTCACATGATTATAATAGATGATGGAGTGTAGACAGGAGTGTTGTGAATTGTGAGTAGCACATCCTAGTAAGTTCATTGTCTGATTGTAGATATCTATGGATTTATGCTTCAAGTACCAGAGATTGCAAACACGTCTTCGTAAAACTGATGGTGAAGTTAATCGTAGTAGTAGTGTGACAGCAGCGCCTGCCACTATCGTGTTTAAAAACACGCTTCGATGATGCGCAAGAGCAACCAAAATGTGTTTTACACATCTACGCACATGTGCCATTCCACACGAAACGACCAAAGAGAATGGATGGTTTTCGAAATGGGCCCGTGGCGAGAGAGATGGTAACCTACTACACCATGACAACGTGTGCAAAATTAGGACATTTATTAGTAGAACAAACCGTAACTAACTTTCTCGCAATTTACAACCTACGTGAACGCAATATGCGCAACAAACAATGGTCGTAATTAATTTACGAGAAACGATCGTTTTTGTGCGCCACCAAACGCGCAACAATATCACGATAAAAGATATATAAAATAAAACTCTGCTTGTAGTTTAGGTAATTTTCGCAATGAAACTAATCTACTTGATCGTCGTCATAGTCGGCGGCTTTTTAATCGTCTCGGATGGTAAAGGTGAGCAGAATTTTTACTATGACTACCTGTACACAGTTTTGTGCATAAAATGAAGGAGGTTTTGTCTTTTACAGTGCTAAAAAATTGGACGGAAGTAGATACTGATAGAGTGCACAAGGTTGCTGATCAATTTGACTACTACTGGAGATTGGTCGACTGGATTCGGAGAACGAATCGAGATAAACCCATCAAATTCGGTCGAGCCAGTGGACCCGATGGAGTAGAGGATGTGACTACAGATGAACCGTCAGAGTCTACGCCATCCGTCAACGTGTCCGTCTCGACCGAGGAGTCCACAACGCAAGAAACGACATCCATTGTGACTAGCACAGAAACAAGTGAACAGCAAACTGCATCAACCACCGCTACAACGGAATCGACTTCGACAGAACAAGACGCAGTGTCCACAACTGAAACGACGGAACAATCAACAGAAACAAACGCGACCGAGGTATCCTCAACATCAGCTTCCACAGACAGCACAGAATCGAGTGTTACGACCGATTCTCCGTCATCGACGGAGAATACGACAGATTTAACGCCAACACCCATCCCAACATCTAGCAGCACGTCAGACATAACTACTGATATGCCAGTAACAACACCCGATACACTATGTCCAGAGGATTCAGAGCTATGCCGTTGTTGCGATACAATTCCGGAGTCATTGACACAACTCCGACAGCTTATGGGAGAGTCTTGGCAACTTATGGGCTATCTGGACAATCATATCGCCTCCACGGAAGCACTGAAAAAGAAACTAACGCAAGTTGAACTAATCGCAGAAAAAGTGATTGAAGAATTTCGAAGATTGGAATAATATATTTGCAACCGTATTTAAAGTGCATTTTCTGTTCCGCACAAATGTGTTCGGTTTAACTCAAGCAGGGATAAAAAGCACTTGACTAACCACCGGCCTCAGTCCATAGGAACACAATGGATGTGAGGGGAGACGTTGTAAAGTTAAGTCAAGCCAATGAAATTAGCTTAAAAGTTACATTGTTTAAAATTTTAATCACTAGAATTTAAAAAAAAACTAGCGTAGTAAACTGCAGCCAGTTCGCAGCAGTTCAAGATTAAAGAATTTATTGTATAAAAACCTCGTAGCTTTACAACACCACAGGATATTCGTATAAGGACAATAAATATATATATACAAGATAAATTGAGGCATTAGGAAGATCGACAGTTTTGTAGTTAAAAATAAATGTCATGTATTGTCGTGTTATAATTGAAAAATATTCGTTTGGATAAAGATTATGTTATATAAATGGGATGTAGGGTGGAAATTCTACGCATAAATATATCCAATTTGTTCCTGAAAATCCTTTCACTAGGTGATTGTACAACATCTGACGGTAGGGAGTTCCATAAGAAACAAACACCGAATAGATGAACCGACGGCAGTTCCGGTGGGAATGTGAAATATCAAATGCCAGTGGGTGAGTGCTTGTAGTATGGCTTGACCGAAGGCGAAATAGATGCCTTAGAGATGGCATCCTTGAGTTCATTATTTTATGATTTAGTAGTAGATCCAATCAAACCCGTCTGCGAGGCAGTGTATCCAAATTAAGATGCACAAGTCGATCCTCATATGGTAGTTTGCGGAGACAGCCAGTCATTTTAGATGGACTGTGATAAATTCTCTCGAGCAGCTTGGTGTCCTTTTGTAGCCATGGTGCACGAGCTTGAACTGATAATCCATCACTGGGTGAATATACTTATTTATGAGCACGGGGAATGTCTCATGGGAAAACCGTCCGAAAATAGGCCGTAGCATACCTTGCTAGCTCGGTTGTACACTGCTTCGCATTGTATGCTATCCATTCGTCGAGTCTTTTTCTTTGGTTGTCCATTCAAGTTGTTTTGATCCAAATTTGTATGAGAATGGAAAATCTTTGCCTATTCGCAGCATTTTACACTTTCTGAAGTTGAATGGAAGTTTGTAGGCGCAAACAGTCCACGCTCGACGTGATTCGCATCTAAAGTTTAACATCATCCGCAAAGAGAACCATTTTGGCTGTGACAAGTTTTGGAAGGTCGTTGATGTAGACCAAATGAGAACCGGACCAAGTACCGAGTGTGACACCGCTAGTGGCTTCAATTTCCCCAGACATCACACCATCGATACGTACAGTTGCCTTGCAATCAAGTAGGTAACTTCTCAGCCAGGTAAGGAGGCACCCATTAATACCAACATCGCGCAGCTTGCTCAGGAGTATAGAATGATCCACGCGATCAAACGCCTTTGATATGTTAAAGGAACACGCATGCACACAACCACCATCGTCCACTGCCTGTGTCCAATCGTCAATTGTCTCCAGTAGGTTAGTCAAGCAAGAACGAGAATTCTGAAATCCATGTTGCTTTATGGGCAACAAGTTTTGCGTTTCGAGATGACTCACAATTTTTTCGCACAAAATTCGCTCCATAACTTTTGAGATCACTGGAAGGAGTGTATCGGCGGTAATCTGCTGGGTCAGAACGAGTTCCACCTTTGTAGATGAGTGTTATGATTCCTTTCAGTCAGTCGGTACAACACCTTCCCTCAAAGAGTCGTTAAATAAATCACAAAGTGGTTCGCACAATTGATTGCAGCATAACTTTAGGATTGCAGGTGTGATTCCTTCAGCTCCCGGGACTTGTTGAATTTCAAACTGCGTAGGTGGTGCTGCACTATTTCAGAATTGATGTACATATCGCTAATAGTCTCAGGCACAATTGGTGCTGACTATTACGATGATTGTAACACATCCTTGGGGGTGAAAACTCGCGAATAAAAACTGGCGAGAGTGTTAGCGGTTTCCAGCACAGAATCAGTTAGTCCGTTATCTGTCATGATCGGAAAGACAACGGGGTTCAGCTTCGTAGTGTTGTTAACGGTTCGATAGAGCAGTTTAGGATTTCGCTGCATTCTTACTGCCAGCTGAAGTTGGTGATATTGTTTGTCCTCTCGGATGAGATTTGTCACTTGATTCCGCAATTCGCGAAAGTTTGCCCAGGTTGAATCAGTTCTGGCGACCCTGTGAATATCCCGTGCCAAATTTCGCTTTGTCGACCATTTTCTAATCCGACTGCGAATTCCGAAGTGTTTCGGGACATATTTAGAATTTAAATGTATCATGTTGATGATGTAATCTATCAGGGTTGTGCAATACGAGTCCGCATCACTGAAATTTATATTATGTTCATCGAAAGCTACCATTGTTTCCATCAAACCAATGTAATCCAGCTTTCTATTTCGTTTTGTTTGCTTGACATTCCTACTGGCGTTGCACACGTATTGAAAGAGCAGAACGAGGTGGTCGCTTCGACACAGCGGAGGGTGATACTGAACATCTTCAACGACCGTGGCTTCAGAGGTTAAACTAGGTCTAGAACCGATGTCTGTTGCAAATTTCGTTGTCGTGTATAATCGAAAACATGATTAAACAAGGGGATGTAATCGAACAGTTCGCGAAATTTGTAGTCTAGTGATCGGGGTGGATGATCTACTCGGTTATATAGTTGTGGCAGATTGTAGTCCCCCATAATCAGCAATTGCGAGTTGCGCTGGTTTCCGGCCTACTGCATTGCTTTCAAGAGGTTTTCGTTATGCGCATCCGATGATGATGGTGAACGGTAAACTACACCAAAGATGCAACTGTTGCCTGATTTGAGCTTCAAGTTGCACCATAAACTGTCTTCCAGATCGAGTTCAGTGTCCGTAACTACAGTACTGTATAAAAGTTCGTGGTTGTAAAAAGCTACTCCACCACCTGTTATTAAGCGGTCTCACCGAAACAAGGTCATGTTTGGAATAGAGAAGAAGAAGAAGAATGAGCTCACAATCAAAGTGATTCAACGTTGTAATGGTCTAAAAAGCATTTAGCTTAACAATAAACATAGGATGGAGTTATGAGGTATATATAATAAAAAAGAAGAACAGGTAAACTCATGTAGTGCAAATCGTATCAAAATTTGGGTTTTCTCTCAAGTATGTTTCCAAATTAGTTTTATAAATATCCAGGTTGGCTGAGTGTGTAACAGTGGAGGGGAGGGTGTTCCATGTGAAACTTACACGTACAGCATTCGAATATCTTCGACAGTTCAGTCTTGAAGTGGGAATAAGCACTGTAAGTTCATGTTTCCGACTGGCACGGAGTGGCGAGCGTGTGAAAGGTTTGGAGAATGGATGGTTAGGGAGGTGCATGATATTGTACATCAGTATGAGGTCACCTCTTAGTCGACGACAGCGAAAGTTTAAAAGATTGAGATTCCCCAAACGTTCTTCATATGGTTCAGCAACTAGTCCGGGTACAAGCTTTGTGGTTCGGTGGTAAATAACCTGCAGAAGATTGATGTCTTTCTGAATCCAGGGTGACCAAGCCTGAACGGCGTACTCCATCGCTGGTCTCAGGTAGGTGTTCATGATACGGGGCACCGACTGATACAAGAATCTGCCGAAAATTCGTCTCAATAACGCCAATACTTGTGACGCCTTTTTGTATGCCGCTTTGCACTGCAGTGAAGTCTTCAGACTTGAACTGGTCCAAACACCTATATCCTTCTCTTCAGTTGTCCAGACGAGTTGGTGGGACCCAAGAGTGTAGTTTTAATTTATGGTCTTTCAAATGTTTAACACCTTGCACTTTTGAAAGTTACAGGGTAGTTTGTTTCTCAGAGACCAATCGTGCAATGTGTTTAGATCCTTCTGCAAAAATTTCAGTCATCGTTTGTACGTATGCTTCTCCAAAGCTTGATATCGTCTGCAAATAACATAACCTTGCACTTAACACGCTCAGGAATGTCGTTTGCGTAGATCAAAAACAAAATCGGTCCGAGGACCGAACCCTGGGGCACTCCGCTCACATAAGCTTGGAACAGCTAGCGTTCGCATCACTAAACTGTTCAATGATTCCACGAATTTTTGAGAACAGTTTTCTAATTATTTGATTCGATCATCTAGGTTTCCTGATTGTGATACATTGGTCTCGCGCCATTTAACGGCTTTGTTCTACAGAAGCTGCACACATAACAGACACCTGGAATTTCAGCATTATTAATAAAGACTACTGCAACTTTATTCAAAACTTTATCGCAATCAGTGTGTATCATAGTATAGCACATATAACACATGACAACTTTCGATTTCACACTTATCCCCTTTTTTTCAAATTTGACATAAATCACCCGACGACGGTAGACAGTGAGAAGGAGACCTGATATAAGCGATATAAAATGAAATGACAAATTGAAAGCGTTTCACCCAATGCGTACGATGTTGATTACAGGCTGACTATTTGACAAGTCTCTTGAGTCAGTAAGCAATTGTGGTAAGGTAAGATTCCATGAGGAGCTATAAGCTGTGTTGAATAAAATCATTGAATGACCGCACACACTTCACTTGCACAGAGTTGAGCCTGATACACATTGAATTGTCAATTGCATGTACCCTGCAGCTGGTAATGATTTGCTTTCTTGCAAGCGCTTCAGCTGAATGGTTTATATATAACGTCATATTGAAAATGGTACAATGGAGTATAAGATTCTTGTTTTTTCGCATCCGTGCACATCACTACTATGTGTGTCGATTGACTGGATGCAGCAGGAGTAGCATCAAGATTACCGTCACATGAAGTGGTAATTTGATGGCGAATTCAAGGCTACAATAAACACAGAGAACAAGTCTGGAAGATCTAAGTGTCAAACAGCTCCTGGGTATGGAAAAACAAAAGCCAAATTGTCGATCGATATGCCCAATGCGAAATCAGCTAAAGAAAACACTGGGTCTTAAACGTGACCAGATTACTGGAGATAAGGGCGATTAGCAATAAAATGATGGCACGTACAACAAACTACATCTTGAGTAGCTCTCAGCATAATACGTACGAAACACAATCGCAGACTAGCAGTAATTGATCGGAACGCTCAAGGCAACCGTAAACATTCTCAGACGGAAACAAAAGCTTTACATTCTAGCTTTACAACACTGCTAAATAAAGCCGAAATAAACTTGCAATTTAAAAGGAAACAAACGAGGCGATATTAGAACCAGATATTAATACGCGAACAAGTAATCGCCAAGTATTTATTGCAAAACGAAACGCCTGGCGTATTGATAGTTAAATTTATTTTGTGCGTAACAAGAAAATGGTAAATATTACGTCAAATATTCCACCCCCTCGATGTCTGTGAATCGTTCTGGTGGGTCTTTGATAAACCCGACAATGAGTTGAAGAACCGCTTGCGGGTTATCAACGTGCACCCAGTGATTGGCCTCCCTAATGCTGACAATATCCGATTGAGGAAAGTATTTGCGAATCATCGGAAGGTCGTGAATGCTGTGGAGGACCAGAAAATCAACCATGGTATCCCAGTAGATGAAAGTGAAGCTGGTCTGAAGCATGGGCTACACGATATTTATTCCACTAATAGTGATGACATGCTTACACTAAAAGTTGCAGGAAGACGAGTGTAGGCTGAAATAATCATATTTGAGGATATTCCGAAACGAAAGTGATCAACCAGTGCATGCGCTGAAGTTAGAGAAAACTATTATTACTAGAAACTAGGTCAACTAATCGAGCAGTAGGAAACAATCGGTTTTTTTTCTTTTTTATAGCGTGATTGACTTATCTTAAAACAAAACGGTGTTTCAGAAATCAATGGCGCTGCATATGTGAAACAACGAATGTAGTCATACAAGCCTGGATCCAGTCAATACCACACAGTTTGAGGCAGTATGTGGGCTAAGATACTTTCAGCTTGCCATGACCAATAAAATATATCAGAGGGAAATTTGTTCCATCATTTTCTGCATACAGCTCAGCACCGTGCATGGATGTGCAATCGTGCAGCACTTCCATGCTAAATTGAGTTGACAACGATAGTGAGCCAAATGCGAGTGCATGCTGGAGTCTCACTGAAATGTCTATTTTCTTTATCTCTAATTGTCTAGGCTTGGACAACCGGACAGTATCTTAGCCCATATGCAGTCTATTATTGTGCGGGACTTTGCCTGGATCAGGCTTGTGATTTCATACATACATATACCGTTGGCAAATCAATTTTACATGGCATTACGTGTGCAGTATACAAGTAATGTACAATAGTCCATCGGAGTTTAGGGTGAGTTGCAACTAGTTTAAAAGTGTTGTGATACGTATGTATAAAATCACAAGGCTAGTTACAAGGGATTGCCCTACAATTCTGACTAGTTGATCTCATACACTTGACGGAACTGTGTCGCACGCGCGTTGGACACTTGAAGTCGTTTGCCAATAGCTGTGGACGGGGGTGGCCTATGCGTATTCTATGCAACTTGATCGTGGAAACCGGAGCTAAGCGTGGAAAAAAGATACTTAGAACGCCTCATCAGTAAACCACAAAGTAAGACGAGAAACTGAGAATACGGGAGTAAAGATGTGACATATAAATAGGTTTAAATAGCATACTGAGATTAAAAAAGTTGCCAGTGCTCAGTTTAATGTGATCACTGGTGGCAAAACAACTAAACGTCGAATACGCTGCACATGTACACACGACATATGTTCACGCAGAAGTGACGGTTCCTCAAAACGACTTCATTTGTTGCGCAAAAGGCGAATCCGGACCATAAAACAAAACGTGAAAATTCGTCGAAGATCACAGACAGCTGCGCAGTAAAGGCGATGATTTAGTGCAATCGGACGAGAATTTTGGGGTTTACACGTATTTAATGTCATCATTATGAATATATGTATACATATACGTCTGTATATAAATAAACTGATTGAAACGAATAGATACACTTTCATTCTGTGACAAAATGACAAGAATATCTCTCGCGGTTTTAATCGCATTATCGATGGTCACGATTGATGCATGTAAGTTTCAGGTGTTTCGGTTTTGGTAATTCTCCATGTTACCGACAACGCGAACAATTTTTTATAACTTTTACAGCCATTTTTACCAAGTTTGCATGGTCACCGCAAATCTTGGGATTGCCGATTCCGCCTCCGTTAGAATTCCTACGGAGTAGGACCGTGACAGTTCCTACAACGACTATTGATTTCAAGAGCATGGAGGAACAAGCCACTATGAAGGGAACAACGGAACCAATAAACGACATTTGCTTACAATCCCAATGTCAAAACCAGACCGAGCTATGTCAATTATGCCCTCGGCGCAATGGGATCACAGCCAAAAAAGAGGAATGGATGGATGCGGTGAAAGATTTGAAAAAAGCGCTAAACACTTTGCAAAGAAACTTGAACGATACATTGGGAGCAGAAAAAAGTGCAAAGGAAGCGATAGAAAAGCTGAAAAGTGTCTTGCAAGAGGCGGGAATCGTGTGACACGTTTTTGATGATATTTTGAAGTAAATGTTGAATTACGCTAGCGAATTGTTACTATTTAATCTCGCTCATGGTTGGTGTAGTTGGGGGAAGGAATGTATGCGTGTATAAAAACAAAACCAGGATACAGGCAACAACGGCGCCTAAGCTAAGATGCTGCCAGGTTACCAGTGCTTGGTATGCATGTGTACGTATGAAACTACAAGCCTGGATCAAAGCCAAGTGAATATAGAGCTTAATATAAAATACTGTCAAATAGCCTTCGTGACTTAGTAAGTATCTCTTAACCTTTGACAAGCCTATTTACCAGATAGGTACTGCCTGGTTACGCATCCGTGAAGCAAGGAATCATAAAAAAATGGAAAATATAACGCACATGAAGCCGAGTAGAAATCGTTTATTATGTGCGCTGAACGGTTTGAAAAGCAGAAAATAAGATCAGTCGATCGCGCTCAAGTTATACAAGCAAATACCCTATAAAAAGTAATGAGAGTGAGCGGAATGTTTATCACGGGAGCAGTTTGTTCTCACGGAAAGTTGCTTATGCACGGTGCCCATAGCCTTGAACAGAATATGACACGAGTAATCATCAAGCGGACATCGCATTATGAAACTCTGATTTATTTTCATCTGCAGGAAGAGGATTCCGTGTTTGGCTAATCAGTTGGCGTCTGGCTACCGAATCAATGTAGCCACAAACTAAATTAGATTTATTCAGCACTAAACAAGAACTGGTGTACAGGCACCGAACCCATAATAAAATAATGTTAAACATATCAATTAGACTGATCTATAAAGCCGCGGAGTCTACAGAGTGGTACACACATGTAAATTGGGATGAGGAAATCTGGTTGTTGTTGTTGTTGGTGGTGTCCTATGGTGTGCATCGCAATCGCATTTCGGCTCCATGCCTTGATAAAACGAAGGTTTGTTTATGAGAAATGTAAACGCGCATGCGTACCGGCAAACAACCATTTACTTCATTAAAACAACATGAAAACTGGGGAGCGGTTAACATAGATGTAGCAGGGTTGTAAGAATGTAGCAAGAAGCGTGTAGCATATGGGATCCCTATTGATTTCAGTAGCAAAAAGAATCTGTGCTACGAAACGTCATCAAGGCACTCGAAATCTCGTTAATTTGTAGTAGACCAGTGTCTCTACACATTCATCATTGAAACGCTACCATTGATTCAACCGATCAAATACATCTGCCGATCCATACTCATGTTTTCTGTTAGCTTGTTCCAGCAGAAAACAAATAAATCAGTGTTGCAAGTCAAACGACTCGAAACTGTAATGCGAACATAATAAGATCCGCTAACCTTACATAGTTCGATCGTCCACCAGCGATGAACAGTGTGGGACGATCGAAGATTCGACCGGTAAGCTCAAAGTGAGGAAATCCGACCAAGTGGTGCCATTCCGATTCGATTGCTTGCAAATTCACACGCCAAACGAATTCCCCATTTTGATGATCCAAATTGGTGAGTAGAAAATTTCGTAGCGCGCTATCCTGAGCAAGGAATAACGGTTAAGGAATGCAGAAAATGGAGACATTAACAGTTTCAAAACGATTGGTGAGGCTCTGACATGTAAGCGAATGAATGTACATCAAATTTGGTTATGCATGTATGAAAGCACAACCCGGATCCCGGCAAAGTGCCGCACAGTCATAGACTGCACGTGGCTTAAGATACTATCAGATTGCCCAGGCCTAGACAGATATCAGAAAGAAAATAGAAATGAAAATGAGACCCCCGCGTTGTGGAGTGGCAGGGTCAGCATGAATACTCATTGTCCAATCAGAATGCAGTATCTGTCAGTGTGTCTATCTCTTTATTGTAATTCCCATGATGATTCAGATGTTTGTTGACGTGTAGTGAATACACATCTGTCGCTCTGATCTTGACTTTTCTACACGGTGACGAGGATGATCGACGAGAAAATGTCGGATAGAACTGACAACGCCCGATTTAGCGGATTCAATGTTCGACCACCGGCAGCACTCATGATGGAAGGTGATGACGGATTGGCAGAGAGATGGAAACTGTGGAAGCAACAGTTTAGCGATTTTCGGACGTTGGCGAATCTGACGAATACCGATAAAGCGTATCAAATGGCGACGCTAAGGAATGCGCTTGGTGATCAGGCGACGAAGTTCATACAGTGTTTCACATTTGATGAGAACGAAGACGCAGATGACTGGGAAACAATCATCGCGAAGCTCGAAGAACATTGCCTCGGTCAAGTGAACGATACATTTGAACGATATAAATTCAACTGTCGCGTCCAAGATGCCGATGAGCCGATCGAACATTTCATCCGAGCATTGAAACTGATGGCTGAGACATGCAACTTCTGTAAATGCATGAAAGACAATTTAATCAAGGATCGTTTGATCATCGGAGCAAACAACAGAAGTCTCACGAAGAGATTATTGAAGAAAAAGCAACCTTACATTAAAGCAATGTATCAATATATGCATGAGTGAGGAGGCGGCCGAGAAAAAGGCAGAAGCCCTCAGAACTCACTCTTGCGAAGAAATCAATAGAATTCATGCGGAGAGAACAACCCAATCGAAAAGAATTTGCAATTTTTGCGGCAGGAAACATGAATTTAAGAAGGAACTATGTCCTGCGTGGAAGAAAGCATGTACTCGATGCGGTAAAGCAAACCATTTCGCGATTTGCTGTAGATCTTCTGGGATGACAACGACAAATACGCAGCGCTCATTTCCGAATGTCAATGTCGTTCAGGGTGAGGAACAAGTAAATCACATCCGTTCTTCCGAAATCGAGGTAAATGGCTAGAAGGTTCGTTTCCAAATGGATTCAGGTGCCTCCGTTAGTCTCATTCCGCGTGCCTACGTACAAAATGAGCCCCTATCTGACACGAGAATCGTTTTGCGAATGTGGAACGGCACGACTGTCAAGCCAATGGGGAAATTTACGGCGTCTCTGCGCAATCCAATTAGCGGTAAGCGTATAGAACATGTAATGTACCTTGTTGATGAAAATTTTTCACCGCTACTCGGAGTTGAAGCGATCGAAAATCTGGGAATGATTACCTTTAATTGTATTAACAATATTAATTCGGACCTAACAGACATTTTTCTAAAGTATCAAATTGGGGAAGTTGCCCGGACTTTGTAAGCTGTCAATTGATCAGAATGTAACACCAGTCGCGTTACCAATACGTCGTTTACCCTTTGCAGTGAAGGACAGATTTGAGCTAGAATTGAAAAGACTACAGCTCGTTGGGGTCATCAGGAGAGTAGAAGAACCTACTGAATGGGTCAGCCAGGTTACCGTCGTAACAAAGAAGTCAGGTGAAATGAGAATATGTATCGACCCGAAAGCTTTGAAAATGGCCCTCAAGCGAGAGTATTTCAGACTTCCGTTGTTAGAAGATACTTTGCCGAGATTGTCTGGTGCTCGATATTTCACGAAAGTGGATCTGTCTTCAGCATTTTGGCACGTATGTTTGGACGATAAATCCAGTTTTTGACGACATTCGGAACCCCCTTTGGAAGGTTTCGTTGGCTTCGTTTACCATTCGGACTGAAAGTTTCTAGCGAGATATTTCAAAAACGGCTGCTACAGGCCATAGAAAACCTTACAGGTGTAATTTGCATAGCAGATGATGTTTCAGTCTACGGTCGAACAAGGGCAGAACACGATCAGAACCTAGACAAACTTCTTCAACGATGCCTCGAACTGGGCATTAAACTCAAGAAAGCGAAAATTGAATATTGCACAAATGAGGTAACATTTCATGGTCATGTCTTATCGAGTGACGGTATCAAGCCAGAACCTGCAAAAGTGGAGGCTATTAAACACATGCCCCCTCCTACAGATGTCAAGAGTATAGCTCGTTTTAACGGTATGGTGAACTACCTCAGCCGTTTTTTGCCTTGTTTATCACAAATAATGGAACCGATCAGGCGGCTGACACATAAAGATACACCATGGGTCTGGGGGATACAGCAAATACAGGCCTGGGAAAAAATTAAAAGACTCATATCTAATGCACCTGTTTTACCATATTACGACCCCCGATTGGAATTAGTGATACAGTGTGACAGTAGCCAAAACGGTATCGGCGCCGTACTGATGCAAAACGACCAACCTATAGATTTTCGAAGTCGAACGATGAGCGATGCGGAAACTCGCTATGCACAGATTGAGAAGGAACTGTTGGCAGTCGTATTTGCGATAGAAAAATTCAATGATTATACATTTGGCCGAAAGACTATAGTACAAACAGATCATAAGCCTCTGACCACAATAGTTAAAAAACCACTCGATAAAGCACCGCGTCGTCTACAGTCAATGCTAGTCCGACTGCAGAAATACGATTTCGAAATCATTTACAAGCCGGGTAAAACCATGGTCCTTGCGGACACACTATCTAGAGCTCCATTGAAATCCGTAGCCGCTGCTAACCTGGACCTGGTAGAAGTACACTTTACGCTTGCAGAAAGCGATATCAGGTTGCCACGAATCCGACAAACTATGGCTGAGGATGACGAAATGAAAAAGCTCGAGGAACAGATAATCAGTGGCTGGCCAGATAGTATCGCAATGGTTGACGAACTCATTCGACCTTATTACAAAATCCGAGATGAATTATCAACCGAGGATGGGTTGATCTTCCGGAGCGAGCGACTGGTTATCCCACGTTCAGCCCGAAAGGTGATGTTGCAGGAGTTACATCGATCTCATTTGGGGATCAACGGTTGCACTAGAAGAGCCAAGGATACGGTATATTGGCCAGGCGTCAGTTGCCAAGTGAAGGATTTCGTCGCCAAGTGCCCAATATGTAACAAGTTCGGGAACCGCCAAATAAAAGAACCAATGGTTTGTCGCAAAATACCAGAGCGCCCTTGGCAGCTGACCTTTTTTCACATGCGACAAAAGATTATTTACTTTTGGTGGATTATTTCAGCGATTTTTTCGAAATAGAGAAACTGACTACCACATCAGCTGAAGAAATCGTGGCGAAAATGAAAGGTCAATTTGCGAGGTATGGTATCCCAGAGAGTGTCAGATCCGATGGAGGTCCTCAGTTTTCGGCAAAGCAATTTGCTGACTTCGCTGAAAAATGGCGTTTTAAACATGAAATTTCCAGCCCTTACCACAGCCAATCCAATGGTAAAGCAGAATCGGCAGTGAAAGAAGCGAAGAAAATAATGAAAAAATGCCTGGAGGCTAAAGAAGATCCGTATTTAGC